>CM036906.1:22051579-22301579 GCA_020800305.1 Porphyrio hochstetteri | reverse complement strand
TAAAAAAGGGTATGCAGTAGTATTTTTCTGCGACTATGTGCAATAGTGCTTTTGCTTATTTTTCTTTTTTTTTTTTCTAGGAGTGGAATCCATATGAAAGAACAGGAAAAAAAATATTTTAAATTATTGGAAATGTGTGTAGGAAAATCTGCCGATTCAAGGCTCATAAATCATTCAGTGGAGTTTTGTAAGTTTAATAGAGGCAATAGTAAAGGCACATTGGTGCATTGTCATTGAGATCCAGCAGGCTTATGTGAGTGGTTTGGTTTAGAAACAGAATTGAGGGCTGAGAATCTCTCTTTTTTTTTGCATTTTTCCCTCCCCTATAAAATTCCAAATCAATGTAAAATACAGCCCACAGATAGCCTTAACATGTCTCATTGCTAAAGTAGGATAGGAAATTAAGTATTTTCTATCTTTATCTTTTTTTAAAAATAGACATTTTTCTTCTCTGACAGAGTTTCACTTTGTACTCTCCTTTAAATTGAACTGTAGCACATTAAAGGCACTTACAATGCTTTCAGTTTAATCAAAGCAGAGCACTAGGTAAGCAGCTGCTTCTACCTCTTGAGTATGAATCACGAATGATGATTTTTAGTTTTCTGAGACTGTCTATTCGTTGCAAACAATTGATCTATGTTGCAGGATATTTGCACTTTATGTTAAAATGGCATATATATTTGCAGTTATGTATTAACAGAAATGTAAATATTTTGAAGACATTCAATTAGAAGGGAAAATAATGCAATTAGATTTTTTTTTTCTGGTATCTACTAATTCCTACTTTTGTTAGCTGTATAATACCTAATGTAAAGATTTTTATAGGGCTCTGTTTAATGAAGTGAGGAAGAAACCAAGCTATCCATCAGTAGTGCCGATTATTTCTATTAAACATAAAATGAACTTCATCAGTACTAGAAAGGTAGCTTAGTAATAAGGAAACTTGCTGTAAAGTCATACAGCGTACTAGTAAAAGCCGTTCTTTGGTCAAAACGTTATTCTTAAGGCAGAAGGAAATTGTTTTACTTTGCTTGGTAAGATGACTAGAGGAAATTATAAGATGGAAAAGATTTTTTTTAAAAGAAAGGAGGGTTTTTCTTTCATGTTATACACATAGGATTTTTGTTAGTTTTCAAATACATTTCTAAGGAGGGCAAAGAATCTCAGAGATTCTTGGTGAGGTATTTTAACACTATGTGTGTTTCAAATTTAGTTTGTGGACAATCACTCTATCAGAAAGGTGTAATTGCAGTTAGTTTAAGTATAGCCTGTAAATTAAAAGGTAGGTGAAGAGGTTTTTGCTCTTTGATTTGTATGGATGTGCTTTCAAGGATGTTATCTTCACAGCAAGGCTTTCACCTGTGGGTTTTTATTATTTTTCGCTATTCAAATGAGGGACCCAAAAAGGCTTTCTACTAGATAAATGTATGTTTGTATTTTTTATTTAAAATCCTATGATTTGTGTATTATGTATTCTTAAAAATGTCTGCTTAAGTTTTTTGCACTGTATTCTTCAAGACTGTTTTTAGTAGTTTACGTTCCAGGTATTCAGTTTGTAGCATTTTGCATAGCTTCTCTTGGAAATCTTGAAGTTCGTTTCTCTTCTTTGGATGCAGATAAAAAGATTTAATTAAAATCATAGGTTTGAATTTTGAAATTACTGTTTGAGAGAGGGATGTACCCCTTTAAAGGTATTAGCATAAAGATAGCACATTTGTTTATTATGTTTCAAAATCAGCTGCTAGTATCTCTGCCACAGGTAACAATTGACTTTTCAGGCTTCAAGTTAATAGCCTTGTCTCTTGCTTGTAGGGATCAATATTAGTATTAATTAATCACCATTATCAGGCCTAGGATCTGGTTCTATTTGTTGTTACATCAGCAAAATATCAATATAGAAAGTGGACTCTCTGATCGTCATGGCAACTTCATCTCTTGGGTCAAAGAAAGTTTATCTTATCTGTGCATGGAGAGTGGCAAACTGTTTAGGGATCTAGTTTGAACTCTAAGAACATTGATTTAGTTTTTGTTTGTGAATAGAGGCTGAATTCCAATCACAAGGGATAGGTAAGATTTAAATATTAATGCCCACAGGCTTGTCTGAGAGGGTGTCATTACCCTTACTGTCAGATTGTCTTCTTGAGATGACACAATGGTAGAGGAGAATTGTGTCATCAGGATTATTTACAGTTTAGCAATTTCTGCATTGGACAAATGGGTTTTAAGTGAAAAAATGGAAAATCTATAGCATTTATGCAGTATTATTTATCCCATGCAGTATATGGTTAGGTTTTCTTCCACTTAAAGTATAGAATTAGTACAGAAGCATAGAATATGAATTGGTAGTAGGCACGTATTTTTTGTCCATTCTCCCTTAGATTTTTCAAAAAAGTTTGAGTAGCGTAGAAAAAAAATATCAGTGCACCACTTGTACCTGAATTAGTGGTGAACAGACATCAGGGAAAATCTGAACGCTAAAGTCTGGTTACAATTATTTCTGAGATTTAGAAGTTGCTACAATTATCTCACGAGTTTGTGATAATTACAGGTAATGTTGTTTTATGCTGTCGCAGTTTCCTTTTTCTATATTCTTAAGTGCTACTTAAAAGTTTTATCGTAGACAATGCACCTGAGACTTCTTAGTATCTATAGTCAGTGTGTTAAATCTTGTTCTGAAAGCTTTAAAGATTTAACAATTACAAGCACAAATTTTGCTTTGAGAAACAAGTGCACTTCCTTTACCCAGTTGCTTGTAAATGTGTGTGTTTGATAGCTGCTTAGGACATGCTGTATTTGAGACATAGATTAAGAGTATCAATATGATTGCCTCCTGGTCATTGGCTAGGTAGTCATTTTTATTGTTGGGGTTATTTTTTTTCCAATCCGAGGGTGTGAAGTAACAAATAGTCCTTGTGATTTACTGATGCAGATAAATATTGTTTTGGGAAATCCCAAATGTAGTAAGAGCAAATCAGTACCTTTGCCATATTTAAGATGAGTTCTTGTAAAAAATACGAAAAAAACCCCAACCAAACAAAATCCAAACACATGCATAAAGCCTACACACTGTAGAAGGAATCACTTCTTGGTATTGACATTTCTCATTGATTATTCAGTTTTATCTAATGCTTCGAAAGGATAATGCCTTCATGAGTTGGTAGCAGATGTGGGCAGTTGTCATAGTAAATTTTTCCTTTTTTAAAAAAGGATTTAGTTTGATATAAATGTATATAATCTTCATGTATATTTTAATAGCTTCTGATACTGTTTGTGTAATCATAACCGTGAAAAGAGTTTGTATAAGGTAAAAATATTTTAATAAACAAAACAATGTTCCCATCTTCCTATTACAGATATTGAATAAACCTTACCCCCGTAATTTTCCATATATCTTGTCATTTTTCATATGTCCCACATTTCCTGTGTTGGGGAAACGTTATGTAACATTGTCATCCTTTGTAAATGCTAATATTTTTTAATATTTTGAAGAATTAGCTAGGATTTTAGAATATGTTTGTTGAAGTGAGATTGTGTTTTTATTAGTAATCCTCAGAAACCTTTTATATTTATAGAGCTAATTTGGTGGAAGGCTTATTTGTCTATTCAGTATTTATTTATATTCAGGCAACTTCTTAATTGCAAGTGTGTAAATAAAGCTAGAGTGTGACCTTCAACTTTTAAAATTTTTTAGTGCTACCATTATATTTTATATAACTTTTCCTCTTATAACCAGGTTTTGTTCAGTTGCAGTAGTTATAGAAATTGAATACAATTTAAAACTAGGCTATCCAAAATAACAGTGCTTTAGTGGTTTGTGAGTTACTTGGACATCTCTTTAAAAACTCCTCTCATACATTACTCTTTGCGCTCACCTAGAGGAGTTGGAGTGATGTTGCTTTATTCTTCCAGACAGCTAGACTTGAAGCTTTCAGTCTGTGATTAGCTGATATAACTGCATGCCACATGCTGTTTTTACTGTACTTGGTCTTTTTACCTCAAATTCAGTATAGCAGAGGACAGTAAAAATCTTGTCGAATCCAGATACTTTTCCATTTTTCCTTTCTAAATAAAGTCTTAATGCCAACTGCAGTAAAATACCACACTATTCTCCATAATAGTGAGTCTCCTATCTTTCTAACCCTATTTTGGAATGTATAAAAATACTGTATGATAAACTGAAGGAACACACTCTTAACTAATTCATAGAAACAGTCCTGTTAATGATAATACTTAAAATGATTTTGCAGATGTTTATAGGGTAGAAGCTTGAAAATGCGCACAACAACAAATGATATGTAACAGTTTGGTGTATGCAAAATTTCAATATAGAGTAAGGCCTAGCTTTAAACAAACTATTTCCATTATGATTGAAGGAATTCCATGGTCCTCATATTGCCCCCTGTGCCATACATCTTCCATTTTATATTATCTATGAAAAGTAAAAGTTTACATACTTTTTTGTCAAAAATGATTCAGAAAAATGTAATTACTTGTTAAACACACTTGCAGTTATTATTGAAAAGTGATTTTTGATGAGAACAGAATGAATTACACCATAAAATAAAAAAATCCTCATAAACCCAAATATGGTGAGAGAAGTCTTTTTGTGTGTCTATCGTACAGATTTTCTTTGCGGAAATGGAGTGATCTTGAAAATATTTTTTCTGATGAAACATTGAGTTATTCATTTAGGCAGAGAATAAATTCTGTAAAGGGTGATACTGGTTTTACTTTTGTAGTTGCAGCACAAACCTCAAAGGAGGTGCCGTGTTTTACTCCTATAATTGGGATCATCATTAGAACCCTGCTATTTTGTACTTGATTATCAAGTGTGAAGGTTAATGTTTGTCAAATATAATGAAAATAAAATTGTATAGACATTGTCAGCTCTACTTGAAATTATATTTATATTCTATAGATCTTTAGGTTTTGTGTTCACTTTTCACTTTAAAATTCAGGCTTCATATTAGATGAAGATAAAGATCCTTCCTCTGTTAAGTTTTGAAGGAGTACAGCACAGACTTTCATAATGCATTCTATGCAGCTTTACAAAAGAAAATGAACCATCTGTAAATGATGCATCAAACTAGGACACAGTTGTGAAACCAGTGAAGAAAATAGTAAATTATCAAGGCTGAAGTGGCAGTAGTTTAAAAAAAACCCCACAAAACAACAAAAAACAAACAAAAAAAACCCAGACAAAAAAAACAACCACCCCAGTCCCTCCTACCTTACAGTCTTCATTTAACAAATGTATATCAAAAGACTTTTGGAAGCAGTAACAGATTGTTTTTGAAAGCTTTCAATCAGATTGGTATTTGAGTATTGTATCTGCTGATTTTACATAGTCCATTTCAAAATGGACATAGACAAAATGCTCTGAATTTGTAGGATGCAGAATAGAAAATCTGTATATCTGTAGAAGTGCTGTTGTTTTAGATGGTTTTAATGTGTCAGTAATCCATATTTATACAAACAGTGTTGGTGTACAATTGAATGGCATTGTGTATGTGAATAGGATAGAGTACCACTGAGAAACCCTTGGCTCGAAAATAACTTCAGGTTGTAAGGAAACTGCCTCAGTTTTTAATGAAAATGCAGATGTAATTCTGTTTTTTAAAAAGAAACAAAACTTGCTTGCTGGTCATTCCAAAAATACGTTGTGGTATTTCAGTGAACACTAAAAAAACTTAAGAACTGAGAAAAATCTCAAATATTTGACAGTTTATCTGGAAAAAATATTAGCTAGTTGCTAAAAATACAAGTGCACTCCTTAACAATGTGCATCTTGGACAAACAGACGCATATTTTGTCATCAAGTTACTTAAGCTTCTGAAGTCAGGGCTACAACTGGGTCAGATGATAAGATGAGCACAACAGAAAAACGAAGAGTGGCTCTGATAAAAACTGATTGATTGATGTCTGGCTTCCCCACCATCACAAGCAGTTGACAGTTAGTTTGGGATCAGATGATTTGGCTTTTGCGATAGAAGATGGGGCCTGGTAGGGAAGTCTGAAGGACAAAAAGGTCGATTTCTGTATAGTGTCAGGCAGTTCTGGGTTCCCACAAGGTGGGGTATTGGATTATGTTTTTCTTTAGTTACAAGACAACTTTTCATGGTCCATTGAAAGGCCAAGTAATCTGGTCAGTATTAATACAAAAATAAGGCTGTAACTTGTCAGAGAAGGGAGTGAAAACAGAGGGAGTATGCCTGTTGGACAAGTGAATTCCAGAAATAACTGGTGGTTTTTTTGCTATTTAATTTCTGTATTTACTTAAAACGTCATAATTTAAAGCATTATATGATTTATAAACATTCTGATTTAAAAAAAATGGTTTCCACAGTTTGTTACTGCAGCTGTAATGGAAGTTTTATGTTGTGTATCTACTGAGATACTGTAATGAAACATTGTGGATAAATTAATTTCAACTTGTGAAATACTGGTATTTTGTGACCTGTTATATACAGGATAGCACATTGTACTTGATATGCAGGAGTATGTATTTTTTACTAGATTAAGAGAAATTAGCATGGCATACTTAAATACCATTGAATTAAATTCATGTGATGTGTATTTGTGCGAACTGGAGATTATTTTTTAATCTGTGACCATGGCATGAACAGCTCGGTGTTTATGGGTGGGGGTTTTTTCATGGTTTTTTTTTGTTGGTTGGTTGTTTTATTTTTTTGGTGTGCTTTTTTTCAGAGCACATTTACAATTAGCACTTCGTGCAATAGTCACAGAAGGGGGAAAAATGTGTAAATGAAAATCAAGACATAATAGCTTTTAAATGAAAAAGGTTTTCAATGCAAGCCATGAAAATGTGTACAACTGCCACAGAATTGGAATTTGGACAGCTTGGATTTGAATTTAGATTTTTGGACAGTTTGATACTCTCTAGAAATCCTTTATAATGTATCGCTTTTCTCTGAGTTTTAAGGGTCACATCTCCAAAGGACAGTTGGGTCTCAGCTAATGCTGCTGGCTTAATATCAGTAAGATGAATTCTGCAAGGTGGTGTATTGCTGATAGTATAGCTGGAATGCAGTATGAAAGAACCTGTAGTATAACCTGGAGTGCTACCAGTAATAAGTGATCAGTGTAGGTGAACTAGTGGTCATTTGAACAGTGATTAGTTATACTTCAAGAAAGGTTGTTTTCTTACCGTCTGATCTCTGTGGACCTGCTTAATTTAGTAAATAATAAAAAAAGGTGTTACTTGAGAAATGCACATTTTTATCCTGGCTATTTTGTAAACCTCTTTTGAGGTGTATGTTAAACGCATGTTTTAAAACACACAACTCAAGGCTTAGAGGAGTATTTAAAAATTGAGATTTAAGACAAGACCGTAGAAGTGTTTAAGAGTGTCTTCCAGTTTTTAATTAGTATCATGGTGCATCCTTTTAGTGTCAGAGCTTTGCTGGGGTTTCGTACTTTATTATGTTGAGCTCTCACAGCATTATTACAAGTGGTCTGAAATAAACTGTAAAAGTCTGTGTATAATTTGCACTTAGGGTTGAGATTTTCAGGTCTTTCACAAAGATGTTGCATCACAGAATGAGTAGTTCTGTTTTGAATGTCTTGTACTGAAGTTTTTCCAGATGTAATTTTATACTTAATAAAACTGAAGAGAGCTGTATTTGACTTTTCTTCAAAGTATGATACTTACGCAGAGGGTAGGCTGATTTGTTGCCTTTTTGGGAGTTTTAAGCCTCTAGGGTATACAACTGAGATCCATTCAGTTCTGCAAAGAGGAAAATCAGGGTTGATGAATCAACAAGGAAAAAAAAGTCACGTAGCCAAAATAATCAAGATCAGCAATTCTTATAAATGGAGAGTAACAATCAGCTACTTAGAACAGCTAGACTGTGTAATTTTATGATTAGTCCTGCAGCTTAGAAAATCTCATTTCAGTGGGAGTGTACTTTGAGGATGTTATGACTGGTCTGATTAGTCTGACATTCATTTTGATGTTCATTGTTGGTTCAGAAGTTTTCACTGTCAAGAAAGAAGGTGAAATCCAGGTACGGAATTGTTATGCCACCAAGTTCTTGCTAAATTTGTTTGTCAACATCGGTTGTCAGTCAAAGCTTTGTTTTTGAAGTTATGGCCTTTGTGTTATAAAATAATCAAGAAAAAACCCTCATTTGGAGTGTTACCTTTGCTATGCTTAAATAGTTTGAAGGTGTGAGAGTCTTTTGTGGCACGGTATACTTTACACCATGCAATACCAGTATTAAGAGAAGCAAGCTGAGTTTGCGCTGATGAACTTCTCTTTGAAACAGAACCCCCACTTTTGCATTCACAGAAAAATGATTTGAGAGTAGAGATTCATGTGATGCCATCAGGAAAATAGTTGCAGTTTTGGCTTGTATTTTCTGTTTAACTTGGTACACTTTTGTGTTAATGTAGCCCCACATTCTTCCAAAGTTCTACGTTCAGAAGTGCTGAGTTGTACAGATACGGATTTTGTTTGCAGGAATGTTTAAAAAAATTTAAAAATAAATTGGTGGTGAGTAGTCATATTTATTATTAAAATATTGATTTTTTTAGAAGAAAAAACATTTTTAAATGCTTTGCAATCAGTTTGCTAGTTTTTATCCATTTCTTAGTGGACAGATGTTCCTGTTACTAAAAGTACCAAGATGCAGATGGCATTACTTGGCGTCTTTTTAGAGGATTCACTATGATTATCGGTGGTGAACTGAAAACTAAACTGATACAATTGCAGTTTTGCAAGAAATTATTTGAATAGCCATCTTTATAACAGGTCATGTCAGAAAAACAATCTAAAATTATGTAGTCAGGAAGTAAATAGAAAATTTTGTGTGTCTGTATGTATGGAAATGCTTTGATTACTGATTTGAACTTCAGAACTATTTCTAACACTATCTTTTTAAAGGACCCACTAAAATTATACTTATTTAAACAAGTATCTATATATGTCTCAATAGATTTAAGAATTAGTATGAATTGAGGCATGTAACGATGTACAGAAGTGATTTGGTATAAAATATACTTATTTTGTTTGAAGAAAAAAAACATGCTCTAAGTAAAGATACTGTTCATAAGCAAGGTAGCAAGATTACAAAGCAATTATTTTTAAATTTTTAATTAATTAAAATAAAATTTTAATTACCTTATCTTGTGTGCTATATCTTAAAACAGACCCCTCGGAACACTCAAGCCCTGGAAATGTTACCTCCATTTCAGTAACAGAAAAATGGAAGCTTATGTTTTAGGTTTCCCACTGTGGTACATACTTTTCAATCCATGGATTTTTTTGGTTTTGTATTTTTTGCATTAGATACTGCTGCCTGATGTTAAGAGATTCTCAGCACCTACAGCTCTTGGTGAAAGCAGTTAATATGGCCTAACTAGTAACATCAGGAGTAGCATCCAGATTCTTTCCTACCCATTTCTGTTGTTAAGCTGCGCTGTTATACTCCTTTTACTGGAAGTTTCCATGTGTGTTTAATATGAATGTGTTATATACCTTGGATTTTAAACCGTGTTAAAATAACCAATATAGCTCTTAAAAGATTTTCCTTTCTGTCTTAACAGAAGATCTGCAGGAATACTTCATTTCAGATTAAAATCTTACTTTATAGCAAGATCATAAATAGGGGGAGCTACAATGAAACCTCTGAATTTGAGGACTTGAGGAGTATGTCGTGCTTGTTTTATTAAGCTGCTACTAATGATGTGGAGTTTTGTCCTGGTAATAGATTTCTGTGTCTTAGATTATAATGTTAGATTATTGCAGGCACAATCATACCCATTTTATCTTCTACAGGTTGTTATCCTAAGTTTTGAAATTTTGAACTGCTGTGCCAAACCAGTTCCTCTTTCATGCATATCAGATGCTTTACATTCTGAGTGATTTTAAGATGCCAGTCGTTTTTACACAGACTATTATGCTCAGGCAATTTTTTCATTTAAACGCCCCCCTCCCCTCCCAACAAAGGCAAATACCAAGTGTGGAGGGTCTTTTTGCACCTTAAGGATGATGCGCCTTCAGTGTATGCCTATTTACTTGCTTTATATAGCTCTCGCTGTAATATACCAGAATGTGTAACGGTATAACGTTACAAAGAAAGAACGCATGTTATGGAAAACTAGATTGCTTTTATAAAGATTGAGAATCATTTTGCTAATAGAAGTGATATAAAGCAAGACTGCAAATAAAGGATTTTGAATTTCTGTAAATTACCTTTATAAGGAATGGACAAAGATGAAATAAAATTGGCAGGGGGAGGAGGTTTAGCATGGAAGCGAGTGATGATGTTTGTTCTCAGCCTTTTGAAAAATAGAATATAGGGTTCAGTGAAAACAAAATGTATTTACAGGAACTGAGCTATCACACAACACAGTTTAGTTCTGATTGAATTATTCATAGAACAGTATTTTACCCATATGTGGTCATCTCCCTTTCATTGTTTTTAAGCGTTTCACAAAAAGTTGGGATTTTTATGCTTTAGGTTTTACATTCTAAGTTGTTCTCATGTGAGGTGTTGAATATTTGCTATTGTATTCTTCCTTCTTTACATTACATTTAAGGTTTTCTGAAGGATGACTTAAATGCTGTTAAACATGAGAAGAGTTTGCTAGTGGTAGAAATATGTCTTAATAAAAAAGAAAGATGGAACCTATTGCCTTGATCTCATCATTCTAATAGAGAAAAGCCAGGCCTAAGAAGAGATTGCTAGGTCTTTGACATTAACATTCTCATAAATATATATAAGAAATAAATAGATCTCATATATATATAGCTGATCTGCCTGTACAGCTAAAGGGACTCCAAAGGCCAATAGTCTGCTGAGTAAACAGAAATTGTGCAAAAGTGGTGCCACATAGCTCTTCCTGGATTCACTGTATAATAATTCACTGGAATAATTAGGCTAAGTCTTATACACACTTCTTGTGCCAGGTACATGGGAAGAAGTTAGTGATTATCATTTGTGAGTAAATGGCATAAATTTGGGAATTGTAAATTTGGGAAAAAGCATTGTTTCTCAGTCATTCCACTTGATCTCCAAAACACTTTAAAAAAATGCCAGTAAATCGAAATGGAAAGAAAAACTGAATGTTAGTGTTCTACCAGCTATGAATTCTTGGAAATATAAAATCATAAAATTGTTATGGGTGGAAAAGACCTTTAAGATGATCAAGTCCAACCATTAACCTAGCAATACCGAGGCCAGACACTAAACTGTGTCCCTAAGAGCCGCCTTACATGGCTTTAAATATCTCCAGTGATGGTGACTCAACCATTTCCCTGGGCAGCCTGTTCTAGTGCTTGACAGCCCTTTCAGTGAAGACATTTTTCCTAATATCCTTGAGGATAACTTGAGGTAATTTCTTCTTGTCCTGTTGCTTGTTACTCTGGATAAGAGACCAACAACCTCCCGGCTACAGCCTCCTTTCAGGCAGTTTCAGACAGTGGTAGTGTAAAGAGTGTAGATAAGGTCTCCCCTCAGCCTTCTGCAGGCAAAACAACCCCAGTTTGCTTAGGTACTCCTCATTGGACTTGTGTTCTAGACCCTTCACCAGCTTTGTTGCCCCTCTTTGGACACACTAGAGCACCTCAATTTCCTTCTTGTAGTGAGGGGCCCAAAACTGAACACTGCACTCAAGATGAAGCCTTGCCAGTGCCAAATACAGGGGGACAATCACTTCCCCAGTCCTAATGGCCACACTATTTCTGATACAAGTCAGGATGCTCTTGACCTTCTCGGCCAACTGGCACACTGCTGGCTCAGCTGTTGACCAACACCACCAGGCCCTTTTCTGCCAGGCAGCTTTCCAGACACTCTTCCCCCAGCCTGTAGTGTTGTATGGAGTTGCTGTGACCCAAGTATGTGAGCTGGTACTGAGCCTTGTTGAACCTCATACAATGGGGTTCTCAATCCGTCCCATTGATCCAGCTTGTCTACATCCCTCTGTAGAGCCGTCCTACCCTCCAGCAGATCAACACTCCTACACAACTTGGTGTCATCTGCAACCTCATCCTCTCATCCAGATCAGTGATTAAGGTATTAAAGGGAACCGGTGCCAATACTGAGCCCTGGGGAACACCACTTATGACAAATGCCAACTGGATTTAAATTCATTCACCACAAAATATAACTACTGTTATGTACTTATAGGTACTACCTTAGAGGAAGTACATTTCTAACAGCTGAAAGCCAGTGTTTTATTAGATGTTCTTCATTAATGCAGGTGGTAAGGTCTAATTTTTTTTTTTGTGACTGCATTTATTATTTGCCTTTTTTGAAAAATATTTCTTACAGAAAATTAATGGTTAATGATTTTTCAAGTCTGATTGGTTGGTTGGTTGGGTTTTTTAAAGTGTATCATAGTCCTGCTGTCCCATAACAGCTGAGAAATGACAATTTTTTATTCACAATTTAAGTAAACAGTTTCAGATTACTTCTTTTCTAAATGAGATACTAACATTTTGCAGCAAAGTTGCTGAAGTTATGCTATATTGGAATCAATGTCAAATTTTCAAGAAATCAAGGACAGTCCTTCATATTATATCTGGCATTCTACCTTTGTTTTGTATGACCACTCACTGGAGAATGAATAGCAAAAGCAAATATGCTTGGTAACAAAAGGTGTTTTGGCCACTCTGTTTATGATTTTAAAGACATTGGGTTTGTGCCCTATTTGCTTGATAGCTCTGTGAAAAATATGTGAAATGTTTGAAGTGTGACTAAGAAGCCAAACCAAACCCATAAACTTTATTTTTCTCCCTTCTTGATTTTACTTGTTACTAGAGATGATGGTCTTACCACTGCTCTAAATGAATATGAGAGCTGCGTGGGGAACTACTGGAGTGTGATACTATAAAAGATCAAATCAGATCAGCTTAAACAGGGATTTCTTAGCACTAAGGGTTCACTGTTGTAGGTAAATTAGGGACGGCTGGATTTTTGTGTGTTTTAGCACCTGTTTTATTTCCAGTGCTTAATAATATGCAAAGAGAAAACAAACATTACATTAGAGATGTAGAAAGCTCTTAAATTTCATCAGTCACCCAAGACATACTTCAGCAAAAGAACAAAGATCAAATATGACAGTATTGCCATTTTTAACATAACAGAAAAGGAGAAGAACAATGAGCAAAAAATCTTTCAGGACTGACTTGCATGTCTGAGGCGAAAATGACATAATTAAAATACAGTTAGACAGAAGCAGGTCATAGGTTTTGTTGAAATCAAAGTGAATTTTTGAAGTACAATTTCATATTAAATGTTAATTTAATAATTTAATGGAGATCAGTGAAAGGTCAAGCTGGAATGCAAAGGGTTAAAATGCTGAACAGTGACCTGAACAGGGAGTTGTTGTGTCTCTGAATCCCAGACATACTTTATTAGGACAATCCAGCTGGTTTTCTATTTCTATCTCCTCATTATCAACACGCTTATGGTATGGCCTCTTCCCCCTCACTTCCAATGCCAAGAATTTGGCAGGGACACCATGTGAGGAGGTCAGAGACTGATTGAGAGGAAAAATGAAGTTGAGTCTGCAGCAGAGATGCAGAAAGAGGGAGTCCAGTTCGTGAAGAGCTGAGGTTTGTTGTTCCCTCTGTGGAGACTACCAGCAGAGTGTGTTGTGGGTTTTTTTTGTTTTGTGTTCTGTGGTTTTTGTTTTGGTTTGGTTTTTTGTCCAGTGGGTGGTGATTGTAGCTCTATCTGAATTAAACTACTGACATGAGACTAGATTTTCTTCTCACTGAAAATAGTGTAAAACAAGAACAGTTAAGCTAAGGGGATTGTATGGATGAAATCTGTAGAAAAATGAACAAAATGAATCCTCGATTTCTTCAAGCTGTTTGGCATCTTTGTATATTTTAAGAAGAAAAAAAACCCTGAAATTATAGTATTTTTCTTTGAAAAAGTGAAGACTTATAAATAGAAGTAGTGTTCTGTTAAATTGCTTTATGTGTGTTGGATCTAGCTTTCTCTGGCTGACAGAAAAAAAAACAACCTCCAGCAAAGGAAGGAAGTGGGAGGAAAAAAGTCCTTCTTACACATTTCCATACTTTCCATTTCAAAATACATCTATCACTGCCTTATGACACATACTTTACATCAACAGGTACATCAATTTACTATAAATATTAATGAAACCCATTGTATGATAGCATTGATTAAACAGAACATAAATTTGACATTCTGTGTGTCCAAAACCATGCATAAAAGCAGACGAAGAAAATGCAGGGAGATTTTCTTTAGAAGACTGATCTCTGTTGGGAACACACCTATTTGTATTTCTTCAAGACAGTGTGCAGTGTTTCCCTTCAGTATGATATGAATTATCTCAAAATTGATCTCTGGTTAATGCTGTACTAAAAAATATTTTGGGTTTTCATCCTTTTCCTGGCATTCCCCTTTTGCATAATGGAAAAGTGTCTGAATGGAAAAGTGAGCTAATTTCTCGTGGGTGGGGGGAGATAGAGATTTTGTCGTTCCTACATTCTTATAATTCCTATCAAAACAGATAGAGATTATGTGTTCACAGGCAGCGTTAGGATATAATCTCAACTTCACAGAAGTCTTTGTTGGATACTTGCTTTCCAGTTTTTACATAATTGATATATATTCATCATAAATAAGAGGTCAGTGGTGGTCTCTGCATTTAAGCCTTTGTGATAAAGGCTGATGTTTAACTGTGTGTTACAGTTCCAAACTCTAGAACAAAATGATCTCTAAGTCTCAGTGTTCAAACCCCAGTTTACTCCTGTGCCATGTGTTTTAGGGGGCTGTGACCCTTAGTACATGGGCTGTGTGTTAAAAGAAGAATGAGGTATTCATAGGAGGCCTGGATCCTCTGAAGTTCAAAATTTCTTGTTAAATTACAGCGGGGAAATATTGTCCTGACTAGCATATTGTCATGAATTTCTTGCAAGTGCTAGTAGTGGGGATGTTTTGATTGCATGGGAAAATCTACCACTTCAAGGAAGCAGAAAAGCACAATTTAGAAATGGAAAGGTCGGGGTGGGGGGGAGGTAGGGGGAGAAGGGAGGGAGGAGTGGAGAGGGAGTTAAAGAGACTTATTTTGCTGAAAGGATGAAGGAAAAGAAACAAAATTCCTCTCACTGGTAAATTCAGGTACCTCCTTAATTGAACAACATGAGCACACAAGCAGGGTGCAGATAATAGACAAAGGAAAAAGAAAGGATTCACTCTGGGCTGGGATTAGAACCTGGGGCTTTCCAGATGTGAAGAATAATTTATACTTAAAGAACTTACTCTCCTAAAGGAAGGGAGAATATTTTAGTTGAGTTATGACTGTAAAGCTAACATTTCTGTATTCATTTGTAATTTTAAAAGTACTATTTATGTTTTTTTTTTATTTTTATACTATTCACAATAAACTCATGACACTTCTGTCCCCTCATAACAGACACCTAACAATGAAGCAGCTTCAATTAAGAAGCAGAACATCAGCCTCTGGCATCTTATTCTGTTGTTCCATCTTTTTTTGCTAGGGAGAATTCATTTGTTTCTTAATTAAGAAAAACACCAATAGCATGAAAAATCTGCTTATGGTACCTGAATGGTAATTAGGTGAAAGGTAAAAAAGAAACACACACATAACATTCCAGTAGCAGCCAAAATGAACTTGAGCTGATAAAAATGAACTAAACTACCCTTGCATAAATCGAGGCTGAGAGAAGTGTACAGTCATTATGGCTAAGACAATATGCAAACTATCTTCAAAGAAATCAAATTGCTAGAGTGTTTTCATTTGCATGTATTAACTATTAACATAATGAGGAGAAGTGACATTGGACCCGGATTGTGTGTCTGTTCGGATTGATAACTCTACCGCATCTGCAAACAGGCGCCCAAAAATCAGACTAGTAGTCAGATCAGTGTTGAACTCTGAAGTGCGTATGTTTTTTTGTTGGTTTTTTTTTGTTAGGGTTTTTTTGGGTTTTTTTTTTTTTGGTGTTTTTGTGAGTGTGTGAGTGCTGTGGGGTTTTTTTAAGTATCTGGAACCTAGGACAACATGCTGGGATATTGAATGCAAGCTGTCCTTTTATTTTCATTCTTTCCAAAGGTGATCCTTCTGCTACAAGCACTTACTTCTTACTTTCAAGGTACTGATACCAATTTTGAACTTTCTTCTGTCATGTATATTCCCACTTATATGGAAGGACGACTGTTGTTACATGTTAATTTGGAGCTATTGAATGTTTATGTAATTATTCAGCGATACTTTTTTGTCTTACAAGATTGTCCTTATATATCAAAATGTCCTACTTTAACTGTCAATCACTGTGCTCATGAACAGAGAGAAAGCTTAATAGAACTGAGACTTCTGAGAAGTCGGTTACATGCTATTTTATGTGATTACTTAGGACAATAGCAAGCAATGTTTGTTGTAGCAGTTGTTATCTGCTTAAATATTGGAAATATATTTAAATTGTTGTATGGTAGATACTATAAAAGAATCTAGATAAATATAGTAAGTTCTTTTGTTAGAAGAAAAAAGTAGAAATAATTATAAAATGTGAAGGTTTTTTTCAGGTTATATGTACAAGGAAAAAAACCATATAAACTAGATGCCTTTTTTATCCTGGTTCTCTTTCCAAAAGGAAGTTATTTCTTGATAGTACAGATCAAATGTACCAAAAGAATGTAGTTTTGGAAGAAGGTGAAATGGGATGGGAAGCAGGCATATGCAGTCCTTAAAAATTCTGAATTTTTGATGTTTGCATAAGGTGGGAAAAAAGACTGTTACAATGTGTTTACACACAAACACACACACACACACATATACACACACACACTCTCCTTTTACTTTGCAGTTGTGACAAAATAGCAAGTACTGTTGCATTGCTGGAAGGGGCGTGTACAAATTTCATTTGTGAATGTAAATACTTCTACCAGGAAGGGAGGGATTCCCTCGTGGTTCTTTGCCTGCCCTATGCATCTGTTCCTTCACATAGCCCAGCAGTCATACTCCAGTCTGAGAGGGGAATCAGGTGAAAACTTTGATTTTTGAAAAGAATATTTATAAGGAAGCCTGGCTGTAGGGGTAGAGGTATGGGAAATGTCTGAATAGTGGTTGATGTAGCAAAATGCTACCTCACATATGCAATTAATATATCTACAAGAGAATTTAACATCCACAGTATGTTTAAGCTTGACAGCATAACCAACATTCTTTTTAATGTATTAGACATTGGTCTGTATTATGATAACACAACCTTTTTGCAGCTAGTAGCTCAGGGAGCAGGTTTAACCCAAATTCTTCTTTTTTTTTCTTAATATTTTGGGTTTTTTAATGGACTCAAATGCTCAGTAGTTTTCCCTGTGTGTTACATGTATGTATTTGCAAACTGATGTTGAGGAATTCTGAGCACTTTTTAAAAAAAATATTTTTTTATGTTGGTAAAATATTATTTTTACTTTGTAACTAAGAAATATGATCAATGTAGGAACATTGACAACAAATACTTTCTTTTTGGCAAACTTAAAGTGGGATCCCCCACAGTCCATATGGAGGATATTCTAGTCCTGGTTTTGTTTCAGCCTTGAGTCTGAGAGTTTAACGTATAGTTTGCCATACTGCAACTTGCTACACCTTTTGTCCTTGGAAGGTTGGTATAGAAAAATCTCTACAGTGTAGGACTGGATGTGAAAATGTCTCTAAGAACTTGTTAGGTACAAATCTCCTGTAAGGGCATATTATAGAGTTGCACAGTATGAAGAATTTGTGAAGGATCATCCGAATTTCAGATTATCTCTACCCATCCAGCTGAAATTTTAATTTAATGCAATCTTAAAATTTATTATGCTGACTTTTTACGGAGACAATACTGATATTGTGGATCATGTAAAAAAACTCCAAACAATGATATGTAGACATAAAAATTTTATATAGATATATTTTACTTGGTATCAGTAAGTTTTTATTCTGTGAGATCTTACTGGAGGGCTTTTGTTTTCTTCTGTAGCAAAGAGGATAACTTTACAAAGAAATCAGTAGTTTGTACTATGTTGTTACGTTGTGTTGGCCACCTCTTTACAATGTAAATAATATCAGGATGTAGCCAATAATTAGATCCCACAGGTGTTACCATGTGACATGTCTTCCTATGTTTCCATTTTGAAGTAGAAATCTTAAGTATCCTACTGTATATAAGAAATCTGTATCCACTTCATGAATAAAAGTCAGGAAAAACATGTTACCCATGTATGTTTTAAATGTGCTTCCATTTTATGTTGTTTAAAATAAACCAAAACAATGGTATTTCCTTTTTTTAAAGTTTACAGATGTTTACATATGTAAAACTGGAATGTATTTAATATTTCTAATTAACATTAAAATGTTGCTCAAATATTCAAATCCTCATTTGCATGAGGCCACAATGGATAGCACCTTCTCATTAGCTCCCTTAGGATAATGAGTGAGTAAGTGTTTATCCCTATGTATCAGCAATTTTATCCCGTTATTCAAATCCAGAAATTAGATATGTCAGAAAAAACATACATGTAGGCGTGTGTGCCTACGTGGCAGTCAGTGAATATTAGGAGCTTTCCAGAAAGGCTGCTCTGAAAAAACTAAAAAAAGTTTTGGGATCTTGTATTTCATACTGGATTTTGAGATTAATTTTTGTTGGGGAATTTTTTCACCCTATTTTTTGTTACACTACTACAGCACTGGTATCCTAATCATATGGGGGATACCAAGTTGCAATAGACATTCCCTAATTTGTATGCTTCATTTTCTTTCAGAAACAGAATTGTATGTGGAATTGTTTATCAGTATATTCTTGTATATGATACAGGGATTTTGGTAATGTGTCTTTAATGAAGAGGCATTTAAAGCTAGCACATTCCTTAGTGCTATGCAGCTGTTTTAGGAAGGCTTAATATACCAAAAGTACTGCCTGGAAGACCAAATCAAAATACGAAATGTTTTGGTTTTAGTCATTACCTTTTGTTTATGAAAACTTCTACACTTCTAGATTTTATTGAAAAATAACCTACTTCACATTTTGGAAGCTCTGCGTTGTTTCTGCTGTGATTTCTGTGGTTTTGATACCTGGATAGGAGGAACTCTGGAAAATGTTTAAAATCTGCCTTTTAAAAATCTGCAGCTTCCTTGTGATATCAAAGGCCTCAGTCATTTCTTTCACTAAAATGGGAGCAGTGGATAGGAGAACCGTATGGCAAAGCCTGGGCTATCTCATAAGACAAAGGTTGGAGCTAGGCTTAGGGGATCTATGATAGGTTCAAGCTGTTGGTCACCCATTCATATCTAATGATAGTTCTCTTTTCCACAGCAAGTGACATAGGTCTGTGCTGTTCAGGAAATAGTGTAATAGCATAAAGAATCCCATTTTCAATTAAAAAAAATATTTTAATGATTTTTAAGTCTGTTAATGTTCCTAAAATGGCATTGTAATTCAAGTAATGTATAGGAATGATAATGGCTATTATCATATTTTTAGAATTATTCATGTTTTTATAAATGGATTTATATCCATACTAAAGATTCCCCCTTGAAAAGGGAAGAAATAACCATACATTTTTAATCTTCAGTGAGAAGAAAGGGTCAATACTAGGTGTAGTAGATTTGTGGGATTTAACTGTTCCTTACTCATATAAGCGTACAACTAAAGCCTGAATTTTGTTTAAAATACTTCAGATTTATTTTAATTTTTCTGTGAAAGAGTGCTTCATAGGAAAAGTTTAAATAGTGATGGTAAAATGTGTCTTGCTTATGATAAATGAAATTTTATTCCTATGTTAGTTTCTAAGATAGCTCATCAAGGATTTCCAGGACACATTCAGCTACTCAGGCACAATTTATATACAAGTTTGCTGTGCTACTTTTGACCATTGGAGGTTGATATTTTGGGAATCTTCTGTTCATACCTCCCCTAGGTTTGAATGATTTGTCAGATTTTTGTTTTTTAATTTCTAAATCTCCTTATTGGCCAATGTTAGCTGTGATGTAGTGACAGGCACATTGCTCTTTATTGAGGTGTGTGCATAATTTATTTGTTTTTTGTGTGTTGTTGTTGTTGTTGTTACTTTTTAACATCTCTTAAGAAAGGATATTTTCCCTTAGGACCTGGAGGGACTTTTCCTGAAACTTCTGAAGGCCTCTGTTTTTCATGATAGATATCTGAACAAAAGGACTGCCTAGCTGTCTGCCAAAGGATTATGCAGAACATTTCTGCAGAAAGCAACCAGACATTTATAAACTATACTGGCAAAAAAGATTGTTCTGATCACAAAGTTCGGCTTCTGCATCCCACTAGCTATGCTTCCAGAGCACTGCGCTGGATCTGCTGGTTTGGGTATCACTTGAAAAAGGGGAAGAAAAATGACATGTTGGAGTAGGAATGTCAGAAATGTACGTTAATTTGTGGTGGTCTTCTCAGGAACCTTTTTAGGAGAGTAACAATCTTAAGTGATTTGTAGACTCAGCTGCAGTACTTTTTTTTCTGAAGGATTTTATAGTGAATACTGTAACCTACAGAGAAGCCTGTTGGCACAGCCCATGGATAGTATTGAGGAGGCTGCTGAGGCATAACACACACGCGTGATTCTCTCAAGGTATCAAGAGCTTCAGTAGTTACACCATGGCAAAAATGAACTCTCCTAGTGTTCTAATTTCACTAAGGTATTAAATGTGTAACTTGCATAAATTTATAATGGTTTTGATTTCCATTGTTCTGTAGAGAACATGACAGGAACCACTACTAGTCTATTTTGCTGTATCTTAGATTTTGAAATGAACTCAAAGAACAAATAATCAATGGTTCTTCATCTTCTTGTCCTAGGTGCCTACTGCAGTGCTTACATTGCAGAATGATTATGTGGACATTAGCTGCGTTCTTATGGCTGACACCAACTGCTGGTTGTGTAGGATGTTCTAGTACAACCTGCAATGAGATTGAACACCACTGCTTTTAGGAATATACTCAATGTTCTCCATGTCTTAGGGACTTAAGTGTATTTATGCAAAATACATTGTAATCTTTCTAATTTTACTTCTGCAATGGATATGAATAACCATGTACCTTATTGCCTTTAGGATGCAGTGCAAGATGATTTTCTTTCCTATATCATTCCTGCTTATGGTGGGAAAAAAAATATGGGTAATGAAAATCAAGATACAATAAAATCAGCCTGCAAATCTTTTTGTTTTGTTTTATTTATTTTTTGTAAGTTGTTCAGATACATAATGAGCCTGATAGGAAAGCAAAGATACTACATTCTAGAAGAATTAAGGTCTCACTAAAACTGTACTTTTAAATTTCTCCCTTTATTTTAGATACAGCTTTATCCTAAAGTAAGAGAAACTAATGCTGTTTCACAAATCCAGTGATGACATTGCATGTTTTTAAGTACCTTTCTAGTATGGCAAACATTAATCCTTTGAAGCACACATGAATCCGACTTTGGCTGAGAGCCACGAGGCATGTATTGTACCTTCTGGAGATCAAAAGACGAGGGCAAGTATTGTGAGTATTTCACAAGCAGCAAGTCCCCAGTGATACTACCATTTCCTTACAAAATGGCTAAACTGCATGGGCAGCTGGTTGAGAAAAAACAAGTGATACCCTGAGCAGTCCATCCCAGCTCACCTTCTCCCACCGCTAGCAATTCAAACCCACCATCAGCCTTGTGCTGACAAACTGTGCATTTGGTCTTATGTCATAGCAATTGGTACTTCTTGCTGTCTAAAACAAATGTGTCCAAAACCCTTCCTGAAGCTGCTTCTATTCAGCTGTAGACACGTGCTTTCCAAGACTAATTCTGTAAAAGCAGTACACTTTTCAAATTACACTTTTAAGAATCTATTTTTGCTGCCACAGAGAAGTGTGTGAGTTCAGTCTTGGAGGCAAAAAAGCTTGTGAAAGTGGGAGGATCACACTAGAAATGCCAAATGTTACAGCATTTTCTTTTTTAATTTTTTTTTTTTTGTAGAAATGTGAAATTCACCTCAGTTTATTTTTGGCTTTCTTTATGGTTGGAGGATGAAATGACTTTTTCCTGGGTTAGATGAGCACATGTGCAAGGAGAAGGCTAAAATCTCATTCATCCAAATGAAATCTTGTGGTCTGAAGGGAGATCTAATAAAAGACAGTAACAGGTTTTTGGGCTGAGGTGGTAGTTCCAAGTGGAATAATGTCACACTTAAGTGGTTTATCAAAATGATTGCATATATTTGTTAAACTTGTATTAATGTTCCATAGTTTTATCTTCCTCTTTGAATATTAATGATCTGCTATGAAAGTATATCAAATATCATCACAAGAATTTATAAATAGAACTTTATAAATTTATAAATAACTGAAAGAAATGGACCATAAACTCTTAATTTGTAGCTTTTACAACAAAACTACTTGAAATTACTTCAAATATTTTAAATATGTCTACTAGTAGATTGGCGCCCGTCAATAGGAATGATCTAGCTAGCAGGCTAGGTAGCAGGCTACCAGCTGGAACTGGTCGGTTACCCATGGCATGTGCTAATCAGTGGTTAACCAATAAGCTTCACAATGAAAGGCCAAGAGAAATTACTTTAGGATATTTGGTACAATAAGGTAGCTAATATTTCTTCTGATTTTTGGAGGAGGGACTGTGATTAAGAGACACTAAATGGAAATCCATACAAAACCAGTCAAATTGTTAAAATATTCAAATATGCCTTACTGTAACAAGAAAGCACTGTAATGTACTGAAATCAGCAATAGAACAGCTGTGTTTTAAAGGACAGTACTTTGAATGTCACTTGACAATTTGCTTTCAATTAGAAGTAATTTACAGGAAGATGCCCACAAGCTAATCTTTACAGGATAATTAAGTTCCATTTTCTTTACTTTTAATTAAAAAGCAGAAAAGATTTAGCTGATCCATAAAAAATGTTCTGTTTAAACATTCATCAGACTTCACACTCCTTTTTTTGTTATTTGTTGTAGCAGATGTTATCAAAACTGCAGCCTGCTCTGTTTTAAACCCAGGATATTTGGGAAGGGAAACACGAGTTGCAATAGGCGTGTACAGCTGAGGTATGATCATTTAGCTTCTCCGTATTTGAATAGCTCTAAAATGATATCCATACTCTGGGCTTTAATCTTGCTCCTTCCATTGCTTGCTGTTGTGGTGAAAGAAAGCGAAATAGATGAACAGCTCTGTGGATGCTAATAGTATTTTCCTCTTGCTTTTCTTTTCTTGTTCATTTCCTAATGCCATTAAAACCTGAAGTCTGAATTCACAGATGAAACCAAGTATCCTTACTGTTGAATTTACATGAATTTACATGTTACCAAAGTTGTCTGCATGCCTTTAGAATCAATGCAAAGGATTTCCTTTTATGATTTCACATTGAATTAAAAAAAAAAAAAGAAAAAAGGTGCAGTGTGTGTATGTCTGTACACTCAAATACCTCTACTGGAACGAGTTAGGGGTACGTTTTTAAGGAGTGAAGATGTATCTGTTTCTCTCAGATATTTCCTGATCAACTTTGCCGATTTTAAGAAGGGAAAGGAATTTTAGTTCTAGATTTTTAGATTTGTCCTTTTAAAACAAATTAATGCAGTGGAAAATATTACCCACTGAGGAGCTGCTTAATTTTAAATTGATGGCAGAATGTGTACTGTGAAAAATTCTACGTATAAAATGGAAGCTCTGGTACCTTTTTGAGGTATGGTGTGTAATAATTTATTAGTTTATAATGGCATAGCTCTGGTTTCTTCAATGTACATGTGAGAATTTATGTAACAGGGCTGTAATGTTAACAAAATACCTGAATATTTGTATTAGGTTGTTGGTAATTTTCAGTAATCGCTTTTGAACTGAGAAGCAAATAAAACCATAGAATTGTAGAATTTTATTTTGAATGCGACCTCCAGAGATCACTTAGTTCAACCTTCTACTCAAACTGAATGCATTTAGATCAGGTTCCCAGTCAAGTTTTAATTATCTTGATGGAGATTCTTTAACGTCTTTTAGCACCTACAGTTTGACAACCATCACTATCAACTTTTTACCTAATATTTAATCAAAATTTCCTTTCCTGATTCTTACATCATTCATTGTCTCTTATCCTTTTTTCTGTGCATATCCAAGGGCAGTGTTGCTTTGTCTCCTTTTTACCTTCTCATTAAGTATTTGAAGACAGCAGGAAGAACTTCCTAAACTGGATATCCCTGTGCTCTTGACCTTCCCTTGCTGCAGTGCCTTGACAGTCTTGTCTTCTGCCGGACTCTCTCCAAAACAGTCTATGCCTGTCTTGTACTGGGGAGCCCCAGACTGGCTGTAGTACTTAAGATGTGATCTCACTGTTACTGAATATGAGGGAATAATCACCTCAGCTTGCTGTCTGTGTCTTGCTGATGTCCAGGGATGTGTTTGGCAGTTGCTGGTGTGAGGACACACTGCTGATTGACCCTCACCTTTATGACCAGGACTGTCACATCCTTTGTACTAAAACTGTTTTTCAGTACACTGGTCCCCATCCTGTGTTGGTGCAGGAGATTAATTTGTCGCTAAAGCAAAATTTAGCATTTGCCTTTATCAAACTTGGTTTTTATCCATGTTTCCTCTGAGTAGCAGCCTTGCCCTTTAGTGTGTCTTAGCAGCTCCTACCAATTTGATACCATTTCATAGAATCAGTGAATGCTTTGGGTTGGAAGGGACCTGAAAGATCATCTAGTTCCAAACCCATTAAACACATTTCAAACTTGCTGAGGGGCATTCTGTCCTATTGTTCAAACTACTAATGAAAATATTAAGCCATACTGACCCCTGAGGGATACCTCTAAGAGATGAACTCCAGGTGGGTTCAATAGTAATCCTTTAAGCCTGGTGATGTAGTGAGTTTTCACTTTATAAGACCATAAAAGCATTTGGTGTGTTAGGAGGTAAATATTCTTAAAACATTCTTGGCTTTTGAAAAGAAAGGTATTTTATATGTATTTTTCCCATAAAGGAATACTAGAATTAAGATATCCAAATACACTGTTTTGAGTTGCAATTATTGAATTAAAAGTTTCCATACATCTCAAGTTCTAGATTTTCTCTTAAGTTAACAGATAGATCAACAAGGATTTTCTCAGTGTTCATGGATTTAAACACACCTTTCTAAGTAGACCTTGCATGATTAAAAGTATGATACATCAATTTTTGATGAATCCAAGATCAGTTAACATTGTCTGTAAAGAACATAGAACCAAATTCCAAGAAGTCATTCTCAGACTGAGTTTTTTGAGAATTAAACATTGAGATCTGTCCTGCTTGGAGCAACTCTCTTACCTTTTTAAACTGCTAATGCACAGCTCCCTGTTTGTACATACATGAATTTTTAGGAAACATTTATGTGCTATCCAAACAACTTCAGCTACCTTTTCCTTCTATTTTGTCAGATTTTTACAATTGTAGCTTGTGATTTCCCTCTACAAAATTCTTTGTAGCATGATTAAAAGGGAAAATGAAGTGAGAAGGTAATTTGGTGTTGTATTTTTGATGTTTGGTTTTTTTTTTTAATAAATGTCTAAGCATGTTTGCTTTCATCAAAAGGCATATATAGAAATGAGGATAATCTTAGGAGTCACACTTTAGAAAGGCTAGAGGACTATCTGGACATACCTTTGAACATGTGCTCATGCGCAGAAGAGTCACTTCATATGCAGTTAAGTAGGTGATTTATGTTCACTCTTGGTGTAAGAGTCTTTAGTTGTCTAATTGTTTGGCATTCAAGATAAGCTAATTATTTAGATTCCTCTACAGGAAGGGAAATAAATAATTTTAGAGGGTCATTCATTATTTGAGTTTTGCACCCTACTTCAAGGGTTGCTTTAAACTGCCATGCTGCTGGAGGAGGACAATGATGACCTCTTTCTTTTGGCTGTCAGTTCTTGTGTCTGTTCACATATGGTATGAATGTTTGTGTGTCTCGTAGAGTGAACTGGGGGAAGGAACTGTTCCAAGTAAAAACCAGCTTCTCTCCATCCCCTGTAGTTAATTTTTAATTCAAATCAAGTTCTTTATCTATTTCACCTGATGGCCACACAAATACTAGTGCTAATCCAACAAGGAAGGCAGCATGACTGTAAGAGCAAGCAGAAGGGTAGGGTAGCCTCTTCTGGGAACGCAGCCTGATGGTGTTGGCATAAGGAGATAATAACACTAGACTGCTAGACAGCTGTTTTAGGATGGATTCACTCTGTGATACTCAAAAATATGCTTTGCTTTGTTCATAGTAGTAGATAGTGATAAGTAATTAGTGCAGTGGATATTGCTTATACCAATATTGCAAAATGCAGAATGCTGTCTATCTTGAATGAGAGTTTTGTATGAGATACAGCTGCAACATTTTTTTCCTTATATGCATTATGCCTCTTTACTTAGGTATACACTTACATAAGTAAACTTCCTGTGGCTACTTTTCTTAAAGATACTCTGATTTTTTCCTCACACGTAAAGAATACAGCCTTGAGATATAACTGAAATAACTTTCAGAATACAGACATGAGATTTTATTCTTTAAATATTTGAATTAGAAAGATTGAACTAGATAGAACCGAACTGTTAAGTCTTTGTGATACTAGTTGTCTTTGATTAGAAAAACTAATAAGTACAATACCAGTGCTTTACTGTGTTTGAGTGTATAGAACACTTGCTTATGTTAGTTTAGCAATGAAGTAATGTATTCATGCTATGTTTGATTACTTTTTGGTAACCGGGTAATACAGTGAAACTTAACATATAAGTGTTTTGGTCATAATCTTGGGATGGTGAGTCTCAGTGTATAATTTGACACACAGTCTGATCCTTTAACACTGTGAATATTATTTAGGTTGAAGTGTTTCCAGTCACTTCATTAGTGATGTTCAGATGATTTACTTTGATGGACAGGGAAAATGTGATAACTTCCCAAACTATAAACAAAATAATAAAACGTTTTCCTGCTTTGAATCTGGAAAGTTGAAGATAGTCTGGTTTATATTCTTAATTTTCACCAAAAGATGTTAAAATTTCATTGATGTGCCACTGAAATGTTACTTCAAGATGACGTTTTAGCATTACGACTGTAGCATAGTTGCCTGAATTTTTATGCAGAGCAACTTCCCCATTAAAAATATTTTGCTTAGCTTCAGTGATTTGTATGTAGTCATGTAAATCCAAAAATACTGTCAAACCAAGAAACAAAATATTACTTCAGTTCTTCTTTCACATGAATTTCAACTCAGCTCCTGTTAAATGCAATTTTTCATGTTTCTACTGCTTTTCCTCCCACTATAAATTTTAGATCAGAGGTTTTAGGGTTGTGAAGACACATCGGTCTGTCCTGTGATATGCAGTATTTTAAAGTTACAGTACAAATTGTCTAGAAGCATGATGTGTCTGCTTTAGGGAGGAGGGAGTGCTAATGGAGTTCAGACAAGCAGTAATTAGCTAGGACAGTAAACAGGACAATTTAATGAATGATTTGTAGCAAGAAGAAGATGCACAACAAATAATTTTGGGATTTTTATACTTAAATTATGAGCAGTAAACCAAGGTATGTAGGCAGGAAAAATGTTTCAGAAGAATATTGCATGTGGTTTTATTTTAAGTGTAACGATATTAAAAGATAATATAATAACTCATGTTATTTACTAGTTAAAGCCTTGTGTCTGAGAATATTACAGTATCATAAAAAACTTACTTCACAAAACCAAATGCAGTTAATACTGAGCATTGAGAAATGTGTGTATTTGACATGTAATAGACAGTGAATCTGTGAGAATCCAAAAGGCTGATGAGCAACTGGAAAGAGTTTACAACAATAAATTGATGCAACCTGGCCTTGGACACTGTGGGGAGAGGGGAACCACAGCTTCTCTGGGCAACCTGTGCTAGGGCTTAACCACTCTCACAGAGGGAAGAATTTTTTCCTCAGATCTAATCTGAATCAACCCTCTTTCAGTTTAAAACACTTACCCATTGTCCTGTCTTTCCTTGCCCTCGTAAAAAGTCCCTTTCCATCTTTTCTGTAGGCCCCTTCAGGTATTTGAAGGCTGCAATAAGGTCTCCCCTGAGCCTTCTCTTCTGCAAGCTGAATAAGCCCAAGTGTCACAACCTGTCTTCATAGGAGAGGTGCTCCAGCCTTTGACCATCTTCATGGCTCTCCTCTGCACTTGCTCCAACAGCTCCATATCCGTTTTCTATTGAAACCTCAGAGCTAAACACTGCACTCCAGGTGAGGTTTCGCAAGAGCAGAGTAGAGGAGGAGGATCACCTTGACCTGCTGGTCATGCTGGTTTTGATGCAGCCCAGGATATGGCTGGGTTTTTGAGCTGCAGGTGCATACTGCTGGGTCATGTTGGGCTTTTTAACAGACAACACCTTCAATTCAGAGCTGCTTTCAGTCCGTTCACCATGCAGCCTATAGTCGTGCTTCAGATTGTGCCGAACCATGTGCAGGACCTTGTACTTGGCCTTGTTGAACTTCATGAGGTTTGCACAGACCCAACTTGCCTATTGCTTCTCAAATTTCATTATTCAGTTGCTGCTAAAAAGAGAACTCAGGAAAAAAAATTTGTGGTTACTGCCATATTCATACCCAAGGGAGGAAAAGAGGTCCTCCCATGGAACGTGGTGTATACCTGGATGTGCTGTGGCTGCTTCAAATCTCTTACAATGGATCAGGCATATCTGTCCCCTCCTACTGAATCAGTGTCAATTTGATGCTTACTATTTAGGAGCTGTCTTGTACAACTAAAGTTTTAACTATTTTGGGGAAGTGAGTTGTGTTACCTAGCATTAACCATCTAAAAGATAAGCATCGAGCTAGTTGTCCAAGGTTTCCTTAGCAATCATGGTGGTGGACACTTCCTGGGAACTAAATTCTGCCATGGAAATGTAGATGTCCAAGAAAAGATGGGATGATCTAAAATAAAGTCAGTTAGACTAGATCTGGTTTAAGGTGCTTAAAATTAGGTAATAGTAATCCTTCTTTTACATTACAGATGAGCGTATAGTTTAGATTTTTAGAAGGAATAGGAAGAAGGATAAGTAAGTGCTGGTTGTATGTGACACCACATACAAGTTCTAAAAGTTGTAGTTAGTTAAACTTACTCTCCTTTACAGTATTTACCACAAGTTAAACCAGAAATCATACCTGAACACAGACAAAATTCTTAAGAACCATAGGAATTAATTTGCTTCAACCAATGACAGTCTAATCCACGCAGACAAATTTAAGCTGCAACTAACTGTATTTTACCCTGTAAATTTACCTGGTAAAATTTCCATTCATGAGAAAATATTCATATGTTTGATAGTTCGTACATCTTTTTCTCACTTCAATTTCAAATTTCATCCAGACAGGACAAAAATTGCTGTTTCAAAAATGCCTATTAAAACTAGAGGTGGTTTTAAAAATAATAGTAACAATTTTTACAATTTCTTTGAAAAGTTCCATTATATGTTTTCTGAAAAATGTTGCCGAAGCTAAGATTTAGTACAAACTACAAGTTATACAGAGGACTGAATATTCAGTTTCAAAGCAGTGGTACTCTTGATCTTCTCTTTCTGAATACGAGTGCAGAAAGGAATTTATTTTATTTATGTTGCACCTTTCATTACCGTCAAAAACCTTGAGGCATCGTATAAGACAATAAAATTGAACATGATAAAATAAGTATAAAATATAAACAAGGTCCCCAGGATTTTTAAATGGGAAAGAAGTTCAAAGGAAAGGGAATATATTCATACCGTGTAAATTCTAGAAAAATGTTGTTTTTTTTAAAAAGAGAAGTTAAATAGATTTTAGGAAAGAGAAGTCTCTGTACTTTATTCCCTTCAGCAGCCTTCCTATGCAGTTACAAATTTGTAAATACTGACTGGTACCTAAATGAAAATGTTCATCTGAATACAAATTTGGGGGACGGGATGAGACTGGAATCAAACGCCAAAGCTGTCTAGAAGCACTATTAGAAGCCTTCACCTATGGCCTTTTCAAAGCTGTGAAGAGATCTGTTTCCATCAGTGTAGCTTATTGTGGTGTAGGTCCTTAAAGATTAGGAAAAAGTCAGGAAAAATGGCAAATGGTCAAAATTTTGATCACTTTTAGTACAATAATTTAGAGGTAGTAGGCATTATTTTATTACCAGTATTATAGGATGCTCTCTTGATTTTATATATATATATGTTTATTTTGAAAAATAAAACATGACTAAAACTATAAAAATAATATATGATTAAACTATATATATGATTTAGAAAGAAACTTAAATAAATATGGAAAATGAAGCCAAAAAGTCTTCTCCCGTACTCCCCCTTCACCAGGAAATCTCGTTCTGACATCTTTGTGTGTGTGAGAGGAGAATAGATTTTTTTTTTTGTTACAGATAGTGTAGTCTTAAGTTCAGACCATGTCTAAGGTTCTGTAGCCTATGAGCTAAGACCTAAATATGTGTAATATTTGATATTAATAGTTACTGTTTTGTGTCAACATTAGGCTGTCATGAAGCTATATAGACCCGTTCTTTAAAATGGACAATGAAGAAAATACATTTTTAGAGGCATTTACATGGTTTAGGTACAAATGACTACTCTGGTTTTTCCTCTGAGATCTCTTTTTTTTCCTTTTAGGGGAGAATTCTGCAATTTCTGCAGTTTCACAACCACCAACACAATGATAGATACGGCTGCCGAGTATGTACAGAGTGTGCCAATTATCACTTAAGAATTTACAGACTGAGTTTTCTTAGATAGGCACACAGATGGTTAATTTGGTAACTGGTGAATAGGCAAACAGGGCAATATATTTTCTTAGGTGTCTACCCGTTACACAAGAGCTGTTACACTTAAAACATGGGAAGCCCTTCTTTCCTTCCCTGGAAGGTACAATCCCACAGACATTTTCTACCAAGAAAGTGTGCAACTAGATGATAGAGATGCCTCTGTACTAAATCCTGTGTCCTACTTTCTAGGACGATCTAGGAGATAAGAGATGTTGGTTATAAACTTAGGGGATCACATATCTTGTTTCTCTCTTACTCTGGGCTTAGTCCTCTTTCCACTATACCTGGGCAAAGTGGAAATGGCCTTTCTTCATCTTGTCTGTTTTGCTATATCCACCATATCTCTCTCAGATTTGTTATGATTGATTCCCACTGGGTATACTCAGGTCAGGCTCTTTAGCTGGAGAAGTATTTGTCTGAAGACACATGAATCTTCTTGCACATAAATAAAACATTGAGCTGTTCAGCTATGCCAAAGTGGAGGCAGTGACTTCCTGTGCAAAACTAAAAATTTAGGGAATAAACTTTTCTGTTATGATAGCTTTCAAGAGCCTAGAAAGCAAGGCTGTAGTGTTGAGTGTCATAATTTTCCATGTAAGAGCTCAAAAACTATGCAAGTGCCATATTTGCATAAGAAGCAGTAAAACAAGAAGAAATGGCTTCAATTTGTGCTAGGAGAGGTTTAGATTGTGTGTTAGGAAAACTTCCTTCACTGAAAGGGCTGTTAAACATTGGAACAGTCTGCCCATGGAAGTGTTGGAGTGACCTTCCCTGGAGGTATTTGAAAGACATGTAGATGTGGTGCTTAGGGACATGGTTTAGTGGTGGGGCTTGGCAGTGCTAGGTTAATGGTTGGACTTAATCACAGAATCACAGAATCACAAGGTTGGAAAAGACCTTTAAGATCATCAAGTCCAACCATTCACATACTAAACTAAACCATAGCCCTAAGTACTTCATCTACCCTTTTTTTGAATACATCCAGGGAAGGTGACTCGACCACCTCCCTGGGCAGCCTGTTCCAGGCCCTGACAACTCTTTCAGTAAAAAATTTTTTCCTAACATCCAATCTAAACCTGCCCTGGCACAGCTTCATGCTATTCCCCCTTGTTCCTATCACCTGTCACCTGACTGAAGAGACCATCACCTACCTCTCTATAACCTACCTCCCTTCAGATAGTTGTAGGTGGTGATAAGGTCTCCCCTCAGCCTCCTCTTCTCTAGGCTAAACAGCCCCAGCAACCTCAGCTGCTCCTCAGAGGATTTGCCCTCCAGCCCCTTCCCCAGCCTGGTTGCCCTTCTCTGGACTCGCTCCAGGACCTCCATGTCCTTCTTGTGGTGAGGAGCCCAGAACTGGACACAGTACTCGAGGTGTGGCCTCACCAATGCTGAGTACAGGGGCACAATCACCTCCCTAGACCTACTGGCCACACTGTTTTTGATACAAGCCAAGATGCCATTGGCCTTCTTGGCTGCCTGAGCACACTGCTGACTCATATTCAGTCTGCAGTCAACCAACACCCCCAGGTCCTTCTCTGCCTGACAGCTCTCCAGCCAGTCTCCCCCAAGCCTGTAGCGCTGCATGGGGTTTTTATGTCCCATGTGCAGCACTCTACACTTGGCCTTGTTAAACTTCATCCCATTGGACTCAGCCCATCGGTCCAGTCTGTTCAGATCCCTCTGAAGAGCCTCCCTACCCTCAGGCAGATCAACACTTCCTCCTAGTTTAGTGTCATCTGCAATCTAATGTTCTTAAGGATCTTTTGCAACCTAAATGATTCAATGATTCTGATTCTTTGATGACTTCCTGCCTCCCTTATGATTACTAGAGTAGTTGTAGGTTTGATTTAGGTTCCATTTTCACTGATAGCTGAAGATCTAAGCTGATTCTCAACAGTAAACCTGTATCTACTAACGAGATTATGAACTTACATGCTTTTCTTCTGGCAACAGTCAGACTACAGAACCTTTCATATGAGATCGTCTGTACTGCTTTTCATCTTTAGTTTTCTCCTTTCTTCAAAATATTTGGACCTTAACCAAAGATACGAGTTTGAGGATGGGAAGCCTGTCAACCTGCAGATTACTGCATATTCTTTGCTAATGGAAATGGCATATCTTTTATGAAAGGAGAATTGGGATCATCATCAAAGAGAGTTGTAAACTGAGCCAGTATGCCTTTCATTAGGGTAGGCAAGAGTAACACCAGTGGTATGGTCAGAGTCCTCAATACAGAGTTTCTACTTTCAGGTGTCACTCTAGAAGAGAATTTTTCACTCTCTGTAGTGTACTTTTAGGAAGATTTGCTGCTCTACATAAACCATGTTTTATTCTCAGTAACACACTCTGTTATATTTTGTTACAGTTAAATTTAGGAAGTTCTGTTAGGATGAAAGATGCTATGCATATCAACTATCTGTGGAAGAGAGTTACCTTCATCTTTGAAGTGGAGGATCAGAATCAAAGTTTGGGCTTGAAGTTGTATATAGATTACTTACTAGATAGAAAAAAAAGTATTGCTGATAGCTGTCATAGAAGGATACTTTTGGTGAGTGCTTGGGGCTTTCATCAACTATCAACTTTAGTACATTCTCCTTTAAAGCTGGATTAAACCAGGTGATCTGAAGGAAATAGATTAGTTAATTCCTTGTATTAAAATCATGTATGTTCTGTGCTACTTACAGTTGAAAATAAAACATATATTACAGAAATCTAGATTTACATTTTATTAGCTAAATGATGCAGAAAAAATAGTCCTTTACAGTCTCTTCATGTTTTAAACATGAAGCGTGAACATTTTCTCGTGGTTTTAGCTTTACAGCTACATTTTGCCCTGTGTGTAGAACATACATGTAATCTCCACGTTGTCAGACCAAAATAAAGTGTGATAAACACTGTACCTGGAAAATGGAAACCACAGTCAAGTAAATTAGGATGCACAGTTCTTTTATGGCAAGGAGAATTAGTTCTACTAAGTAGTATTTTTATTGGTAAAGTCTATAAAATGTTCAGTTTTGGCACAGTGGTGTTTTATTAACAAGGTGTTTTTCTGCTCTATTACAAGACTTGCAGTGGGTGACAATTTCACCTTGTGCTGCATGCTAAAATTGGCAGCCAAGCAATCGAATCTTGTTCATTATTTGTGTATCTAGCTGTTAAGTTCAAAATTGAGGAATATAAGTTTACTTTTAAAAAAATAAAATTAAGAAGTGATTTTCCTTGATGCATACCATATATTTTGGTACCTGGTAATACAGTAAAATTCTGTCCTGCAGAGAAAAGAGCAATTGCTAAATGTCAGGTAAAGGGACATTTAATAAAATTCCTTGCATATAGTGAAAATCTGTAAAAGGAACCACAATTGTAAACTTGACATTTTTATGCCTCAGCTTGTATTTAGTGAACTACTGAAGTCAGTCACTGTGGTCTGGGCTGGATGATGGGTGTGATTGACAGCAGAATCAGATCAAAGCGCCATTACTTGTACTCTCAATTAATTGCACTCTTGATTAACTCTATCTGAAGAAATAAAGGCTAGGTTCAAAATCACTCCTGAAACGGCTGTGGTCTGCTTACATTGGCATGTGTTTATAATTAGCAGACCTTTTTCATTTATGATGTGTTGTATTAAGATTTTATTATACTTGCCTTTCTGGAGTTAAAGCTTTGATCACTCTTTTTTCTTAAAGGAAAGCTTCTAGAAAAGGCCCAAAGATTTGAATTAGGAGCAGGTTTAGCTTCTCTTCCTGGCTTAATTGTACTTCAGTTGATTAGGGAGTACTTTGTGACAGGCAGTACATTTCCATAGGTTGATGTTGCAGGGCTTACCTATCAAACACAAGTGACCTAGAGGGCTAGTACCTGACTGCTTCCTCTGACAGCATTTGTAGACAGGCTTTATTGTAGATTAGACTCTTCACTTTCAGAGCTTAACAAGCAGCTGTGGGCCTAATCGTGACGGTGAGTGGAGACAAGGGAGAAACATTCGTAGTCTGAGGCGGTGACTCCTGTCCTTTCACGAACGGAGGCCAAAATGCAATTTATACACTGGTCTTGAAAGCTGTATCCAGGACTCATGGTGTTTGCTTGGTTTCTTACATTCATGAATGAATTGGGATTTTCTCTAGGATGTTCGAAGAGTGCTCTGTTCTGTCAGAAGAGATAATGAAGAACGTGAATATTAATAGTGAGAAAATGATTCTGACAAACTTGCTTTTATACTTTGCTGAAGAAAAATGATAAAATGATGGTATCTGCAATTTGATGAACAAAATTTTGAACAGGTGAACCTTGCCGATTCCAGGACAGCTGAACAATCAGCCAGAAGTGTGTGATACATTATCATCTGATCTTATTATTGGTTTTGATTATTATTGGTTGATATCTTTCCTGAGAACCTACTTAGTTCATTCTTAGGCTGATACAAGCTCAGAATTTGCTAAGAGCATAGTAAGTAATTCAAAATACTGTATCTGCTTCAGGCAATGCAAGGTCTGGTTCTAAGAAATACGAATATTTAGAGCATAAGCCAGTTGTGTGATTCAGCACACATTTTAAAACTTCGGGAAATACCACTCAGCCATAAATACGCTCTACCTCCTGTTTCTCAAATTGGTGGATGAACACACAGTTGGAAAATGACTGGTTTTCTTACTTCATTGTAATTTATAGCTTTTAATATACTCTGTTGCTATTACACAATTTTTTTTTTAACTCAGAGAGGACAGTAATAATAGGTCTTTGCATTTCTATAATATGTTATCCAGTGTCAAAATAGTTAATAATTGATCAAAGCTTGCTATATGGCCATGGGATTGTTAAAGATTCCATTTCCAAAGTGAAGCCACCACTTAGTAGAAGAGTTGTTTACAGAGAGGTTGCAAGCACAGATATGACTCCAGATGTGTTCTTTCTGTGACGCCTTCTCCCTTTCTGTATATTCTGTGCCTGCCAAGTTTCTTACAGATTGGCACCGTCTTTCAGGAGTGGATTTTTTTTCTCTTTTTTTCAATAATTTTCAGCATTTACAGTATGGTATAAATATCAGTACGTGGTTCATTTTAATGACTGAAGCACTGTAGATGCCAAATACAGGTGTCGGAGTTCTAAAAATGTAGGTATCTGCTGTAGCTGGTTACTCTTGAGTACCTATGCTAAATATTTTAGCCCCCCTCCTCCTTTCAGTTTGCAGGGAGACTTGTGTTGCTTCAAAGGGTTCAGGTTGGAGAAGGCCGGGATACCTAGTGAGTACCATGGAAGCACTTCTGAGCTCCATGGAGAGGTGTCATGAGGCTTGAGCCAGGTGCCACAAGCTATGTCCTTCACTCCTTGGAGGACCAGACTGAATTCTCGTCTGATATGGGTGATTTAGCTGAATGTATCTGCCTTTTGTCAACTGATGGCTCTAATTAGGAGGCAAGAACAGTTTTTTGCTAGATGCCTTTGGGTCCCATTACACTTCCAACCTTGGCTAAAATCTGCTCATCCTAGAAGCCGGAGTAATTTGACTTTTGATAATAACATAGCCCATTTGCTACATTCCTGAAATGCAGATCAGTGAAACTGAGGCATTGTTTTCCATTAGTAAACTTTCTGCTATTCTACAGAGGCAACTGTGTGATGCTGGGTTTTACACTTCGTGCTTTGTTTATCTGCCTTCAGTAAATGATTTCCCTGGGCAATATCTTATCCCTACATCATATTTCTGGTATCTCAGTAGCATATGTTGTACCCACTGGAGCACACTCGGTAGTAATGTCTTCATGATGCTTTCTAATGTCTTGTCATCAAATTGTACATCCATCTTGTGCTTAAAGATAAACAGATAGAATTGCTGTAATCCAAAGAGTGCAGCCACAGCTCTTGTTCTGTGTGAGAGTAGCTCTAAAAACACTGGCTTTCTGTGTCTCTCAAGACCTTATTATTAAATCCTATGAGCTTTGGATCAATCATACTTACCAACTGCACCAAGAATTCTGCTTTTGATCTGTAAGGCCATGTAGGACTGATCAGTAAGCTACAGCTAATTTCTCAAAACTAACAAGGTGGATTCCTCTATCTGGGTCGAGTGAGTTTATTTTAAGGAACACTTCACTGTTTAGGTGAATTATAACCAAACTACTTCAACAAACAAAATAATTCCATGATCTAGAAATCCAGGCTAGGTGTCCTGGCTCCTGAAGTTCTGCCCTAAACCACGCTGCAGTAAAGAGTAAGTAAAAAGTTATTGCAGGATTTGCTGCTGGTATCAGGGAGAACTTACCTGTCTTTTGATTTTGGTTAAACTTCTGTAGTGCTTAAAAAATGTTATGTGACTGAAAGCTCCTCCAGTATTCCTTTTTAAGCAACTTTGTGTCTATTAATTAAACAGATTAATAACTAATGCAGACTATATTTAGCAAGTAGTTTTAAGTAGGATTTTAATGGAAAATTATATATGTAAGGTTTTCATGTGTTGAAACAGGGTTAAACATCTGAGTCACTGCAGCTGCAAAGAATCACATAATAACAAATAAGGAAAATTATTATTTAAAAGTGACACCCTAGTGTTACAGGTTACCTCTGCAATAGCATGTTCGATTCCCAGAAACGAGACCTATACTTTGAGATAGAACCTTGAAGGGTAGAATCTTGGCTCAAACCATAGATTCAAAATTAGATGAATGTCTGTACCGTGTATCCAAGGTTTAGTCTTGAAGTACAAGCTGCAGCTGTTTGGCTGAAGAGGTAACAAAACATGTGTTAGTCATGTATTGACTGACACGGTTCCATAGGTAGAATTTCACATGCGTTTTTGCAAGAGGTGAACAGCCTCCTGTACTCTGAACTGTACTATCTGGTTGCAGATTTATGTTTTAGCAAGTGAAGTAAGGCAGAGTCAGTTCAAACAGTGGTAATGCTATGACAGTGTATGTAAAAGATTCATACAGGATCATAAATAAAAATAACACAATTTTTTTGTGTGTGTAGGTAAGCAGCAACTACTTTTTATTTTAGAAGTGAATCACAACACTTGATCTCAGGTCCCGAGGAAGTTCTGACTTCGTGATTATGAGTCTGATTATAAAATAGTGAGAATTGGTCTTTTCATTATTTGAGAGTTGGGACAGAGATAGTTGAGCAGTTATTTGAGCACAAATTTGATATTGGTTGGATCTTTTAAATTTATTTTTTAAATTGTACTGTAATTATTAATTACAGTAAGAAAGCATACAGTAATAGAATGCATAGGTCTTTGTGGTCAAGTTTAAATTATATTTGATGGAATGGGCATTATTCTGATCTTAAAAAAATAATTTAAAAAGCCTGTCAACACCACAAATAATATATTCAGAGTCAGGTTACCTTGGAAATATGAGATGCCATAGAGTGAAGATCTTTAATGTACAGTCTTGTTCTTTCTTCACAGAATCAATCACAGAATCGCAGCCCATTAGGAGTTGGAAGGGACCTCAAAAGATCATCTAGTCCCACCTCCCCTGCTATAGCAGGATCACCTAGACTAGATCACACTGGAACGCATCCAGGTGGGTTTTGAATGTCTCCAGAGAAGGAGACTCCACAGTCTCTCTGGGCAGTCTGTCCCAATGCTCCATCACCCTCAGTGAAAAAGTTTCTCCTTACATTCACATGGAACTCCAGCTTGCACCCGTTGCCCCTTGTCCTATCACTGGCCACTATCACTGAGAAGAGCCTGGCTCCATCCTCCTGACTCTCACCCTTTACATAAACATTAATGAGGTCACCCCTCAGTCTCCTCTTTTCCAAGCTAAAGAGGCCCAGCTCCCTCAGCCTTTCGTCATAAGGAAGGTGTTCCACTCCCTTAATCATCTTGGTGGCCTTGCACTGGACTCATTCAAGGAGTTCTATGTCCTTCTTGAACTGAGGGGCCCAGAACTGGACACAACATTCCAGGTGCGGTCTCTTGCCTGAATTCAACTTCCAGCACAGTCTGGATTGTCATTATCTGGCATGGTGATTGTAAAAAGGGATATTGAGTAAGGTAAATAATTAAAAACAATGGTTTCTTCACAAAAGGTGTCGTCTTGGATATTTTAGGAGTTGCACAACAGTTATGCAGAGATGCATATGCTGTTTCGTAGAAAGTGCCTGGCGTCCCCTCAAAACATCGATAAGACAGGTAGTGGTGTCACAGTTTGTTTTTAGCTGCCATAACTTCCTTTTCTTGGGACCTTGTTCTTGATGACTGATGAAATCACACTGGATATGGGAATCTCTTGTATGAGGACAGGCTGAGAACTGTATCTGTTTAGCCGGGAGAAGACTGAGAAGGGATCTCATCAATGCTTATAAATATTTAAAGGGTGGATGTCTGGAGCATGGGACCAGACTTTTCTCAATGGTGCCCAGTGACAGGACAAGGGGCAATGGGAACAAACCGGAACACAGGAAGTTCCATCTCAACATAAGGAAAAACTTCGTCACTTTGAAGGTGACAGAGCTCTGGGACAGGCTGCTCAGAAAGGTTGTGGAGTCTCTTTCTCTGGAGTTACTCGAAACCCACCTGGATGCTGTCCTGTGCAACCTGCTCTAGGTGATGCTGCTCTGGCAGGGGGGTTGTACTAGGTGATCTCCAGAGATCCCTTCCATTCTCTACCATTCCGTGATTCTGTGATCTTCACTATAAATTTCTAATACAATTGTTTAAAGTAGGAGATTATGTGATTCAGAGGTTAGAAGAAGGCTTAGCAAAGTAAATTATAATTCATAAATTAAAGTGAATTCTAGACCTTTACTGTCTTGGACAGACAATAAATAAGTAAGTTTCTATTATAAAAGGTTTAACTTTCCACTAAAATTTTTAGTCTGCATTGGTCTAGTTTTTCTTAGACAGGGTTCATAATTTTCAAAAGATTTTGCCCTTTGAAATGTTAAATTAAGGTCTCTTTTTACTAGATTTTTTGTCATATTGTGTGTGCACACCACCAAAGATAAGCACTTGCAGTGGTTTTTTTGTTTGTTTGTTTTCTTTTGTTTGTTTTTTTTTGTTTGTTTTTTAACTGTGGTCCCAAAGAATCCAGATCTGACTCAGAACAGTCAGCAATTAAACTTGGTGGCTAAAATCTGTGCTTCTGCTGTTGACAGTAAAGAATGTGCCCCTTTTCATCTTTGAGATGAGTTAGAGATGTTAGGACTGTTATTTGTACTTTATGGTTTAGTACTGTATTTCCAGATGTTTTTAAATGATTCCCAATTCCTAAGCAGGATTTGTGAGTCTGAAAATACGTAAACCTGAATGGTACTTAAGAACAGTGTAGGCTTTTCTCTTGAATAACACTCCTACCATGACATAATAAAAGAACCCACAAAACCATGACATAAAGCAGCATTTTTCAGTGGCATAGTTAATATTTTACATTTAATTCACTGTTGTTTTTGTGGGGTTTTTTAAAAGAAAGTTCCACTAGAAAATCTGTAGAAAATGGGGAAAAAATGAAGGGAAATGAGGAAAAGCTTAGAAGTATTCTGCCAAAGGAGAGAAGCACCCTCTACAACCCCCATCTAGTTATCAACTAGTGTTCAGCAAGTAATTATTTACCTCAGAGGCTTGACTTAACGGCCTGTTTAACTTTGCTTCTTGTGTATGATTCTGATGACTGCCACCTTCATTCAGCAATGAGAAGTTCTTACTGTCCATCTTTTCCAGCGATAATTTTCATTGGAGGTAAGATATGAATGAAACTATGTATCTGCTATATTGTATAGTTTTCATATTTTTAATAGCTGAAATCACATTTATTAAAAAATGGTCCTTGAAGTGCTAAAAGTATAAAAATTGTAGAGTGCTGGCATTAACACTGTCAATGATTTGACCTCTTATAAAATTAGTTTACTATGAAATTGTATTGAAAACTATAAAACCTTTGTGGAAAGTTTCCCTTCTCTTCATCACCTGTATCGCCTCTACCTCCAGGTGTTAGTTTTTTGTAAAGATATTAAAGAAAACTCAGGTTTTTAATTCACAGAGGTAGTTTTCTTTTGGTTAAGTCTTACACGAGAACATAATAATACTTAGCTACACAGTTTTCCAAGAGTCTTAAAAACCAATATGATTTTCTTTTTGCCCTTTGATTCAAAGAAGACATTTCTAAAGATTTCTCATGTTGCAATTCCCATTTTATAGCTTTGTTTCAGTCAGATAATAGGGCTGAAGTTTAAAATGCTTGTCCCTGATGCATTTTTCTTAAAGTATATCTCAAGTCAACCTTTTTTTTTTTTTCTCTCCTAGCATTATTGATATCCTCTTACCTTTCATGGAACTAGTTTGATGAAGTTAGTTACTCCTGAAAACCTGTTGGTGTGTTGCAGTTTAACCTGACTGGCAGCATAAATAACCATGCAGCCATTTGGTCACCCCTCGCCCTGAGTGGGGTGGGGGAAAGAATTAAAAAAAAAACGGGTAAAACTTATGGTTTGAGATAAACACAGTTTAATAGGACAGAAAAGGCAGAAAATGGCAGTAGTAATAATAGTAGTAGTAGTAATAACAGTAACAATAGTAATGGTAATCTGATGAGCAGCACAACTGCTGACCACCTGAAGCTGATACTCAGCCAGTCCTTGAGCAGCCCCACCCTCTGGCCAACATCCTCCAGTTATATACAGAGCATGATGCCACATGGCATGGAATGTCCCGGTGGCCAGTTTGGGTTAGCTGCCCTGGCTGTGTCCCCTCCCAGCTTCCTGGGCTCCTCCTGCCTTCTCAATGGCAGGGCTTCAGGAGAAGCTGAAAAGTCCTTGACGGCTTGGCAACAACTAAAACATCAGTGCATTATTGACATGATTCTCACCCTAAAGGCAAATCACAGCAGTACACCAGCTGCTAGAAATGAAATTAACTCTGTCTCAGCTGAAGCCAGGACATGGTGCTACAAATGTCTTGTCAAGGATAAGATATATATGATTTTGAAGAGGTTAACTATCAAAGTCTTCAAGAGTGGTGGAATACATCAGTAATAATCAGAGCAAAGGAGTAACCAACAGCAGCAACATTAGAAAACATGTTTGCTCTAAAGAATATCAGTTAAGTAGATTAATTAATTTCTCGTTAAATGAATACACATAATTAATTAATTGATCTACCAACATGGCACAACTTAGTTCTACAGAGTAGCAGCCATGCTTCAAAATGGTTTTATATTCCTATGTATTTGGTTCTCACAAAGATTATCTTCTTGATGGTACAGTCTCTTGTGTATACCTGGTCATAAATTGTCTGTGCTAGTTCAGACCAAAGGGTCCTCTTCCTGGCAGTGGCTTGCAGCAGTAGACTCTCCTGTCTTCCCCTGTTTTTGGCTCTGAGGCTTAAACCAAATGTGGCATCTTTGTGTGGCTGTGCCCAATAAAGTATGAGACTTGAAAAGTATTTGGTTCTAGACACAAAGGCTTACCAATATCACAATGGACGCCTGCAGCCCGCGTGAGGAGGACAGCACCATGAGAGTCTGGTAACAGAGAAGAAAGCATGCTTATGTTTTAGAAGACCGATCCAAATTTCTGTTTACAACCTTTCCCCCTCTTGCTTCATTTTCAAAGTTAAAAAACAAAACACATTCCTTCATGTGGTGTTACCTGTTTTGGTGAAGGCACAAATCTGTTGGTTTGTATTGTGCAGTACTCCCTGAAATTTGATATTGCTTGCCAGAGAAAACTGGAAGGACATCTGAAGACATTAACTGGCAAGAGAATAACCCTTAAGGATATTTCAAGCCTGGATATTGATGATGAGAAAAAATCCTATTCTGAGTGTTTCTTTTGCTGGGACATCAAGAAAACTCTCAAAAGCGTACATAAAAAGGAAAAAAAAAATCAACAGCCTTGTCTTAAATAAATAGCAATTAAATGTTTATAGACATGATAACAATAGTTTCTCCAATAGTATTGGCATAATAGTCTAATATTATTGATATTCACACATCAATATATAAAATGTTTAAAATTGAAGTATATTGAACTGTTGTATTTGATGGCAGTTGCGTGGCAATGATGGCAGAAGACAGGAGGAGTAGGAAAGTAAAACCTAAGAGAAAATTATTAACTGGTAAAAATGAACATCAGCATCCAGGTGCCATCTTATGGTCTGGTTCCCGTACCTTACAAATCTTTACATATTTTCAAGTTTTTTGGCACAAACTGCGGAGATAAACCACAGTTCCTCTCCTCCTTAATCTTTGCCCACAAGAGAAGCAAAATACTGTAATGCATGGTAATATTTCATATTACTATAGACCACAGTGTTATATACTTCTATTTTTAGTAGCAGTGTCTCTTCTATGAAGATGTCCATCTTGAAAAATCTAATAATGTTCAGAAGAATGTCTGTTACTGTATGGCATGACAGTATTACAAGCCATGTGGTGAGCCAGTTTTAGCGTTTCCTTCTGTGTTATTAACCATGGCTGGCCATTGTTAACAGTGCTGCTATTAAATTTTATACTTTGCTTGCAACCCCTTTATCTTTTAAAAGCAGTCTTGAGGTTGACAGTATTTAATAGTGTAACTTACCTGAGCTGGTTGTCTGTGTGTCTCTGATGGCTAACATCTGATTCAACCCCTGGTTTAGTCCTGGGTCCTTGTTCTGCTCCAAGAGTCATGGGTTCTCTCCAGAGCTCTCTGCGGTGTGACGGTCCCACATAATGTTTGCTGCCTTCTTCCTTTTTGATCAGTATGAAGCAGAAACTGTGCTGTATTCAGTTCTACTCACCTTAGTATCAAAAGATATAGGAAAAAAAAAGAGGAGGGTGTTCAAGCAGTGAGGTATTTGAGTAATTCTTAGACTGTAGTATGTGAGAAAGATTAAATTCTAGGAACACTTGCCTTTTAGTAAGGTGATAATTTAAAGGGTCATGACAAAAGGCAGTTTGTATTTGAAGGTATAAGTATATTAAAAAAATGTAGTATCTTTAGAGGAGTTATAATGAAGAGGAATTGATTGAAACTAAAAAAAGAAATTTTCCTTGAATGTTCGGCAAAACACTATAGTGAGTTCTTTTCCATTATGGAGTAATTGTTTTAAGGAGGTTGTGTAAAAGCAGCATCTTGATCTTTAAAACTGAAATAGGCAAAGTGTGATAAACAATGTCAGAGCATCAGTTCTTTGTTCTAGGGCAGCACTGCCTGGTATAATTTGCCTTCCTACAGACTGAGTTCAGTGGTACTGAATTCAATTAAGTAAGCATCATTCTTTTTTGAGTAACATGCAGCATTAAACAAAATACTGTCGTGGATCTTGAATGACTGCTAAACATGTTGAACCTCTAAGTGTTATTCTTTCAAAGTTAAACATGTATGGTCTATGTTCTAAAAACTATGACTTCTGTAATTGCCAAAATAAGTTAAACCTTGCATTTCAGTAGTCGCATGGTGTGCAGGAGCCAGGTTTATAAGAACTGAGGCTCACAGTAAATTAAAGTTACAGCAGTGTGTAAATTGAGCTTTGCCTTTCTAGGGATGTGCGTGCATGAAGAATGTCACATGGAAGTGTCAGAGAAATGCTTGTAGTAGAACACCAGCAGACAGAAGAAATGCATTTATGGTGTAAAACTGAAGGAAAGATGAAGAACTTGTCTCATGTACAGTCAAACTTTCCATGGCCCAAATGCAGGCAGCATTGATTGTGTTCATGGATCTCTTGCAACGATTGCCTCGGTGCTAGAAATGGCCTGTATGTAATTAAAATCTACTAGAGGATTCGTTCTTGGCTTGATAGTTCTGGAGGAATTAAAGAATATTCTTATTTTTTCATCTTTAAGTCTATTTGCTGCTGGTGTTGGAAGTGCTAGGATCCTACAGAGTACTCTGTTGCATTTGGCTGTTGATGAGGTAGCACAAGAGAATGTGCAATGTCTCCTGATATTATTGCAAAATTGCAGAATGTTTGAGGTTGGAAGGGACTTCTGGAGGTCATTTGTCCAACCCCTCTGCTCAAACAAGAGTTGCTTAGATCTGACATATATTGGCAGCTATGACTAGAAATTTTAAAAAAGGGACAATTATTTAGTAGAAAATGTTCTAGCAATTTTTATTTTTTTTCATTACGGGGAATAACATTTGGCAAGTATGTCGGGGAAAAGAGTTTTAATTTATTTTGTGGATTAGTTCTTTAGTCATATTTTGACATCATTTCATGATAAACCAATGACAGTAGTACATAATTGTCACTGCTCTTATTTGCAGTCATAAAATGACACAATCTGAGAGTTACTAGAAGTGGTTTATTTTTAACATGTTAATACAGAAAGGAAACATTACGATGTAAAAATGCCGAGATGTTTCCACAAATATTAAATGCAATGTGTAAGGATTTAAAATATAAAATGATACATTGCTATACTCAAATTTCATAGCAGTGAATGTGTCATGGAAAAACATAAAACCAAGAATGAAAAATAGGACTAAGACATATAGAATGACATTCCAATCCATAATTATTTGTTTACAGTTTCTTCCCACACCAGAACTTTCCAAAATATTTAGCTCCACAGAAAGTTTTTGAAAGTCTATGTTTTGTCAGTTAAGATACTTCTGAGTATTTATAAGCCAATTTCCTTTGGAAATCAATATTTGGGATTTAGTTTCTTAGGTTTTTTTGGGCAGCCCTAGCAATTTAAGATTGTGTAATCTGCCAGTTTTGTGAAACACCACTACAAAGTGATGCAGTTTGTATTAATGGAATTTTTAAAAGGGTTCTTTGAAATGTGGCGATTTAGTTGTAGGGTAAAACTGGCACTTACACAAAAGCGTGGGATTTTTACTCCTTAAGAAGGAGGAAATAACAAATAACTCTTTAGGATCTCTTTCCTAACAAGGAAAGACCTTGGCTAAACCAAACCAAAACATAAGCCAGTCAAGGATATTTTGATAATCAAATTGTAATAGTTGTGGAGCTGGTAAACTTTTCAAGTTTACTAAATTAACTAAGACTCAGCCTGGAAAATGATTGCCTCATTCATTTTTGGCATATAGAACAAGATATTAGGAAGGTTTAAAAATGTTTTCAGAACTCCTGTTTGCTATGAAGAAGAAAAGATGGGTTATCAACTCATCATCGCTGAAGCATCCAGTGGCCTAATTTGTAGGACTTTTATTATTGCACAAGTGTAAGATAAGAGGAGAGGAGAATGAATTCTTGTTTTGATTTGGTGTTTATTGCTTTGAGGTTTACATAGCCTCATAATAACACTTACCAGCCATCTGGTTTCCAGAGGAAAAAACTTTTTTCCCTTACTGAAAAGGCTAGGACATAACATGCACCATTTAAAAGCTCATTGTCTGGAAATGACATAATGACTTTGTGTTTTCAAATTATTAACTAGTGATTAACTCAAAAAACCAGCAGGTTATGCCAACTCTAGGGGAAATGCAGTGTATTTTGTGCAACGTTGCAATTCCTACCAGTGAGGAAGTAGCAAAAAAGTGAGCAGGGATATTAAAGAAATCAAGTACATTGTAACATGCGTGTCTTGTTTAAATTTTTGAGGTTTTTTGTCTTATTTGAATTTTTGAGTTTATATACCTACATCTAATGATACATAACTGTAAACTGCATAGAAATGTTGTGGGTCTTTTCAACAAATCCTACTGTGTATGTGACCTAGACTACAGTGTGCTTGTGTTATGCATTCCTGAGATGTGACAATGAAAGTCAGTTTTTCTCATGGTGACTGTACGATGCGCATGCTGATGAAGTACAGGTTTGTAGTCCATTATATTTTGGGTTCACACAATAAATGTTGTCATGCAGTTATTTGAAGATCTTAAAAAAATAAAATGTATTTCATCCTCACAGTGCATCATTGCAAACTACAGCAACTATTGTAAGTGTAACTGACAGTCTAGTGGGCAAAATGAGATATCCACAGAAGAGAAACTATGCATTAATATTCCTTTGCAGTGGACCCTCATGCTGGAATTGCTCTACACTGGAGCACACTGCTGATGCCCAGTTTGTGGCTTGTTGTGGCTAAATACTGCATTTTATTTCCCCTGACTTTTTTCAGATTGTTGTCTATTAAAAATATGCACCAATCATTTATCCTACAATCTGATCTAAAGATTTAGCTCTACTTTCAGACCCTTCAGTTCTGTTCTACATATTGAAAAACTCCATTATGGGATTAAAAATAATGAATCCCCTGTAGATATTTCAGAATCAAAGCTCTAGGAATGTAAGTAACTAATTACATAATTCTAGTGTTCCTACATACTGTTAAGGAGTATTTTTACTGTATTTGTCAAATTATAAGAATCTTGCTAAGCTGAATTACCATTCACTCTAGTACGCATCTGCTAGACAAAGATCATGAAATTTGTGGTTTAGCTTACTCCTAACATCTCAGATTTCCTGTGCCGTTACTTCAGACTACTAGTTACTTCAGGTGTGGTGGGTTTTTCCATGTGTGTCTGTTATGTCACCTGCTGGGTTTTAAGTTTTTCTTTTAACTGGGCTATTGAGTTGTGGGTCAGTTTAGGTGTGCTTACTTTTTATTGAGGTCTAACCCAAATTGGTGCTGAATTCTACATCCAAACTGTAGTTTTGATCATGTTATTAGAGAAGAAATTTGGTCTGTCTTCCATTTTTCTGCAGTATTCTTTGTTTTGCTTATACTAGAAAAGATAGAGGGAAAAAAAGCAATAATAATTTTCAGAGAAATAGCAATGTGTGAAAGAAGTCACGAGTGCACTACTGATTTCTGGATGTAAAAAGTCCAGAGTCCTTTTTTCTGCTTTTTTTTTGCTTTAATTGCATGATGACGTACAGAGATGAGACCAGTTTCCACCTGAGGAAATGCAGCTAGAAACAAAAGATGAACAAGAATAATCTGCAGCTACATACAAAACCATAAAATGTTAAATAAACATAAGAAAAAGACCCCGTAATTTTCTATAGCGGTATAGGGTGTCTTTGCTGTATGAGAGAAGTGTATTTTGTCTTGAAACTGGGGATGTAAAATTACAGTGAGTAATGAGTATGTATTCCTCTGATCCCTTAATGTACTTGATGTGAGGTTCCTCTTTCATCGTAGCTAACATGCTGGCCATTAAATACACTGCAGCAGCATCATTAGTGGCTTCAAAGTACTCCTACTTGCATCACATTTTTCCCTCCAGCAGGTGAGTGAGAACAGTGATTAGCAAATACCAGTACCTGTCACTCACGACTCATGAGTGTCAGAGACATACTGTGGTTGGAGTAAGGGCCCCATTGGAGGTGGAGGTAGAGGGTGAATGTCTGTAGTCTTCGTTGCTCTGAAAAGCTTTGTGCTCTGAGCACGACTTGTCCATGTGTAAGGTAGAATTCATCCTACTCAGAGCATGGTGTTTGAAACTACTTTTGCTGTAGCAGTACTTGGTAAGGGAAAAAGGCTGTAAAGAAAGGCCTCCTGAGTGACAGGCAGCATTTACCTACATGATGCTGAATGGTGAGATTGAGACATGCAAAAAATCATCTCTTGCTTGCCAGTATCACAGTTTGCTCTGTCCAGAGGAAAGGAATCATTGAACATTTCTGGAGCCTGAGTCCTCAGAGGATTTCATTGGGCTGTTGGGACCAGCATGCCATAGATGTTATTTGACAAGTATTGACTGGTTGGTGTGGATGTGTCTATTCCTTGTTCTCTTAGGCTGAATTAAAGAAAAAAACCACAAAACTTACAGCAGTAAAACAAAATCTTAAAGGAATGTTTTCCTAAAATTGCACCTTTAATTTTCATGTGCTTTGTTGATTATAAGATGACAGAGGAAGGAGTTTCCTTTATCGGAGGGATGAATTATCAAAACTTAGCATACCTTATCTGTAGAAAATTATATGACTTTTTTTTTTAAAGTCCCAAATATCTCATAGATTTTTTTCATGCACTTGTATAGATAGAAAAAATCAGTGACACTTCTCATAGATGTATGAAGCATCAAATATTTGTATTTTTATTAGAGATACATATAATTTTAGTGAATGATGCAGAATTAAGAAACCATCTTCTTATATAAATTAGGCTTTCTTTCATTTCTTCAGTTTTTAAGCCTACAAATTTAAACATTATTTTTTTACTTATCTATCTGAAACAATCCACTGGAACTGGATAGTATTTGCATCAGTGTTGGCCATGTATCGTGGGGCAAATTACATTGCCAGTATTTCAAATTAGATTGTAGGTAGTTTCAAAAATTGTTTTCTAAAAGTTAGCAGATATGAATCATACAGAAATAAATGATGGGTTTAAAAACTATAAAATACACCGCAATGCAGGGAAAAGTGCTTCAGGGATAATACTTCTGTATAAGCAAACAGGAAATTTTCCTTATTCACATTATGTTGCATTTAATAAAACTACTGATAAACTACCATTGTAAAATTATTCCTAATGTAGAAGGTTATCTACAAACATCAGAGATACATCTCTGAGAGCTTTATGCCCAACCTCCTGTTTGCTTGGTAGGCTATAGTTAAGAATTCCCTTTGGGAAAATTGGTGCACTCTGGTAGTGTGGTAGTTCTGTGTTGCTGCTGTGATTTTTGTAGGGTGTTGAGTGAGGATACTCATTCTGTCACCCCTGTTCTTCTCTTCTTCCTCTTGTACTGCCAGAAATATGCAGAACAGTATCTGCTGTGTAGCTTTTATGACTGTAGGTAGAATTAAGATAGCTAAGGCAGACAGTAAGTCTTCTTACCTGGTTAGCTTTGTGTTTGATAAGACCTCTCTGAAAATTTGATCCAGATGATCAAGCTGGACATTAGGAGGAGGAATTGGTCTAGAACAATAGTGGTACAGTTTGTGAAATTAAGGTTGTCATTGTTAGCACCTCCAAATAGTTTTCAAAATCCGGTTTCATCTGGAATCAACTTCTTTTTGAAACCTTTCATGTGGGAGAGTACTAAATGGGTTTAGTTTTGGGTTTTTTTGTGTGAATATTTCTGTTTTCTTGCCCTCTAACATAATGCTACAAGGCTTGTTGTAAATTGAAGTGCCAGTGCAAAAACCCCATCCCTCTTCTAGTTTAATTCACTGTCTATACTTCAGTTACTCACTTTATCCTAGAGCAAGAACAGATACTGTTGTTTCTGTTATTTTCCAAATTATGTAAATACATCATAATTAACAAATTCTGAAAAAGGTTCTTCCCAAGATGAAACTTCCACTATCACTTTTTGCCAGAAGACAGAACAATGCTGCTAACTCTAGAAGATCCAGATAACCTTCTGTTTCATTCTTTACAGTACTGCAACACACTTTGTACGTTTTGTTTTCATACAGTGGCGTGGGATCAGTTAAAGCACCTCAGAATTCAGACCCTGCGCTGCTACTGGTAGTACTGAGAAAGTCGCTAATAAAAATTCCACTGACATTTATTCCTAGGAAACCTTGAATGAAGTTGCAACTATTAAATCTTTTATGCCATCACCATTTGCATTGTACCTTAAAAAAGTTGTCCCTTATGGCATTTAGAGACGTGTAGAAAGATCCCTACCTTGAGGGTTTTATAGTACAGCAACACTGAACTGCCAGCAGGTGGGAAGACTTGAGGAGAGGAAGGTTCTGTAACTGCCCTTCATAACACTTGTATTACAAAACAATTTCAGTTCTTTGGAAAAACATCATATTCTTTTTTTTTTTTTAAATTAGTATGATCTTTCATGATTAGTTCTGCCTGCACATGTTGTGTGGAAACAGTACTGCATACCGCTGGCCTTTTCTTTGTATTCTCTCTGTGCTCATGTTGAAGTGGAATCGATAAACCCTCAGGTTCATCTGCAGGATAAATATGTCCTTTCCGATGTCTGTGAGCCAAGCAAGGTACACTTCGCAAAACAAAGCCCTAGCAGTAAACGAATTACCGTGACTCTTTAATGGGTGAGGGTATTGGAGGACTAAAGTTCTATTTTGGCATGAGCCCCTATGTGAAAACTGAGGTCTGACATTTAACTGCAAAGGGTCTTTGCAACTCATGTTCCAAGCACATCTTTCTCCTGTCTCACATGCAACTGAAACCAGCGGTTTCATTTCAAGCAGCAGTACGCTCGCTCACTGTTTTTTTTAAATTAATGTCTCCCAAAGCATGCTTTACATAGTCACTTTTTCATCATTTCACTTTTATTGATTGGAGATATTTTGGCCTTGGCCTTAAGAGCAAACTGACTATAGGCACTGTCAGTTTTGTTGTGGTCTTTCGAATGATGGTAAGAGAAACAAAGACAAGAGGATAAGTGAATTTTCAAATTACTGGAACATTTGTAGGTCTTTGAAAAGTTTATATACAAGCACAGTTAATGCTGTCATGCACCAAAGTGCCAAAAGACCTAGCAGTGAAGAATATTAATCTACTTTTATAAAATCAAAGGGTTCATATTTTTTGCTGTAAAGAAATAATTTGAATAAAATTTGACCCTTTCTACAATAGTCTGTGGGTCAAATTGAGCCTACTATTAAAATTCTCTAATATCTTTCTTGTATTAGCATTTCAAAACTCAATTTAAATATTCACAGAGCTCTTTTTTTAATAAACTTAACAAAATTCAGGTAATTTCCTTCAACTTTCTTGATTGAAGGAAGGCAGTAGGTACAGATATAAAAAAGATGTACAGCTACGAGCAAAACCTGAAATCAATTATATATAAGAAATAACATAACACATGGAAAGAAATTAATCAAAAGGAAAAATTTCTGCTATATGATTTTCTTGGTCTGCTACCTGCAGGCAAGGAACGTAAATGAAAAAAAAAATCAGCATTCTTCTTACAGATAAGGGGAAAATTAATAAAAATGTTTCCTTCCTACCAGATCCCCTGATGCAACTTCTGTTAAAAGTGAGTGGCTGCAGGAAGAACTTACGTGTTTAAAAATATCTCTTTTTTTTTTTTTCCTACAGAAATATACTTTTATACTTTATTCTTGCCTTTAAACTCAATTACATCAGGTTGGTGTGGATTTATAGTGTCCAAAGAGCAGCTCTTTTCCATTCCTTTTTCTATTAAGTTGGTTGTTAAGTCATGGTCACAAAGTTTCTCCCAGTCTGAAAGTGAGGAGCAGTTCATTCTGTTCAGGTGCCCCAGTGAAGATGTCACAAACTGGTGCAAACTTCCCATCTGGACAAAACTTCTGAAGTTCGGCCAACTTACTGAATGGACTGGAGAGGTTCAGTGTGCACAGGTAGCATTGTGTCTCTTGAGTATAGCTGTCAAAAAGTAACAGGAATTACAGAAATAACTTAGGTAACCTAAACAGAAAACTCAGTGGAAGGTTTTCCTTGACAAGTATTGACCTTTCTAAGTGTAGTGAAGTTTTTAATCTCAACTGATTTCGCAGTTTGCACTTCAGTCACCTACTGCCATTGATATGCTTATTTTTAAGTTATTTCTGCAGTGATTGGTTTGTTGAGATTAGATATTGCCATCTATTGTCAAACAGAAGAGTGTTTAAGCACCTCTCTTGGCCCTTTCTCTCTATTCTCATAGAATTATGTGGTTAAAATATTTTCAGTTCTCACAGCAAAGAAAATGGTAAATTGGGATCATGATTAATTAAAAGCCAGGAGAGAGAAGCAGTGTGGACTGGCATGGGGTCAGGCTGTTGGGGTGGGGGGAAGCTAATAGTTTGGTAGGAGAACTTTTATAGTAATTTACTTTATTACTGTCTTTGACACTAGCTGCAGACTTGTTGCATACTTCCAGTCTGTGATGCATCTAGATCCCTGTAGTTGGAGGTGATTCTTCTAGGGGAAAATTGACAGTCATGGTAATTGAACAGTTCTGGCAATCCTAGAGCTTGATAGAAAATGAAAATTTATTCTTATTGCTTCATCTCCTGTATTTTGTTCAGTCAGTGTCTTTAGCCTGGTTGAACATACAGGTTGTGACATATTTGAACCTGGAAAATTAAAAATAATTCTACAAAACCCAAGAGAAAGCCAGCTTTCCAGCGAGGATTTCGGGAGTGTATTTTCTATAGTGTCATGTAAAACTTTCTTCCCCAAACAGAAGACAAGCTTGAATCTCTTGGGGTTATTCAGATCACTGTTAAACTTGTCTCCAGGCAGCTGTGAAAGCGCAGCATTGGAAACAACCACTCCTTTGAGTTAACTGAAAGGCTGAAGTAGCGGAGAGGTCTTGTATAGAAATCTTCCCAGAAGACAACCAACTCTGAACTACCACGTGGTGTCTTCACCCCCACTGCCATATTTAAACCAAAATAAATTGAACCCTCTTTTATATTTGTAATATTCCTACTGAAATTTTAGAAAAAAGTTCCTTCTCTGTCTTCCAGATGTGAATCAATAGAAGGTGTTTGCCTGCTGGTTTTCTTATGTAATTGTTTGTATTTAGAAGAAAATATCTTTATTAGAAACAGGAGAAAATGGATTGATTTTTCTGAAGGTTTTCTCTTTGTAATCAGAGACCTGGGTTTTTACCATAAACTAAAGATAATCTGTATGTGGCAGCATGTTTTCCTAGGAAATACTGGATGGACCACACAGAACATGCAAAATGCATGATGTTGATCCAGTGAATTTCAGGCCTCTCTGATTTATCGGAGTTGTTATTATTTAATGCTACTAGTGCTAATTATACTCATTAACCTCTCCCCAGCCACTCACTGTCAAGTATTGTAGGCTTTCTGAAGCATTCTTAATTTGTTAAGAGCGCTGATTTATGTTGCTGCTCTGGGAATGTAGGTGAGTATTGGTAGGTGGGGAGGAAGCTAAACACTTAGCATTTTAAGCGCAAAGCACTGGACAGAAAAGCATATAAGCATGTACTTAATTTGAGCGTGCATTTAAGTGGTTTCATTTAGGGAGAAGTGTGATGAATTTGACCATGAGAAATTATTATGGAACTTAACTTAGTTTAATGTTATTGAATTTCAGTTATTTCATTACTGTTACAGTACCATAAAACTGGATTCGTGCATTGCTGTACCAGGACTAACATGCTCAGGAGGTCTGCTGTTTAAATTTGTGTTCTGGGAAGTGTTTGTCGTAGCAAAAATGTCTTTCATTAAGTGAATGTAAGCCCCTTTTTGGTGGTTCATTCTCATACTTTTCCACGTTATTAATATTCTTACAGTGTTGGTTTTGTTTTGCTAAACGTGGCCTATCCTTTCAAGTGTTGAGGTAGCATCTGTTACTCATTGTGTAAAGATTGCCACTTAGCTAGCTATCTTTGTGTTTGTATCTATACGTTTGCATTTATGTTGGTGTATGTGACTATTCGAGAGAGATTTATTTACTTATTTTAGCACATAATACATTAATAGTGCTAAAAAATATGTGCTTGAGTGTTTGTAAATCTGGTACAAATTAGGGAGCACAGTTTAGATTTCCCCATGCTGCACTGCCAAGTGGCCTCAATCAGAAGTAATTTTCTCCATGAAGGCACATGCTGCTCACTCGTCAGTCTCTCCTCAGCAGATATTGTTATTTGGATCAAATTATATGTGGTGATTTTTCGAAGTGGACTACTGTGCCCACTAAGCCGTACAGATTTCTGCCATGTGGACTCCTTCATTGCTGCCACTAATTGTACTGTTTTCTACTGCGTCTTTTTTGTCTACATGATTTCACAAAATATTGGAGATTTATGGTCAAATCAATAAATATTCTATAAACTACTAAACCCATCAAAATATTCTGTGTTGTATACAAGACAAGTATTTGCTTGTTTTATAAAGGAAATAGTTTTTTTCAGGGCTTCTTGCAAAATCTAGAACAAAGCAATGGAAACAATTTCCCTTCAGTACCCCCATTTAAGATTAGAAATTGAGTTTTTACCTAATGTGCCTGGGAATTCTTAACTGTTTATCATGCAGCTAATCTGAAGCATTTCAGAATCACCTCTCCATAGATTACATCACATTCTTTTACAAAGTGCTAATAGGAAAAAAATTGCTGAAATGAGAAGACAAAAATCTAGACATCTCTCTGGAATTAACTATTCCACTGAATTCTTAAACCATTTCAGTTTGAAATATTACTGTTTTATTTAAGAGTCTAATCGTATCTCAGAGGTGTTTGCTGTCAGATCATTGTGACATCCAGATGAATTTCAGTAGTAGGAATTATTTGGATTTGCATTGCTGTGTCATTATGGAAGTTGCTGGTTGTAATGTCACACTTCAGCAGCAGTTACTGAATAGCATTTTTCCTCAGAACAGGGATGGGACCTTCACCCTGTTTCAGTTGAAATAAAAGCAGACACGGTGCATGTCATGCCGTAGGTGCTTAATAACATGATCGGTATATGTAATGAGTATAATCTGTTAAATTGATTCAAAAATTTGAAAGGAATGTGGAAAGTAAGGTATAGCGCTAAAGTAACTCATTGAGTTGTATTCAGACAGGGAATGTATCAACATAACAACTGGCAATGAAAAAGCAAGTTGTTATTTTTAAAGGCTCATTTATCTTTGCCTGTATGAGTTTGCATTTTTAAGTATTTTAAAAGAGGGAAGAAGTTGAGTAGATGCTGTGTTCATTGTTCCCTCGATAGAGAAGCTAGTAAACTTTGAAAACCGACCTATTTGTTTGTGAATTGGAGAAGTTGTTGCTTTTCTAGCTGACTTGATTTACTGATAGCAGGAAGGAGGTGATTGGAAGCGCGTGTCCAAATTAGGCAGGCAAACCTGCAGAGTTTATGTGCTTGAGTTAGTCAAGGATATGTAATTCCATACAGTCATTATTGTCAGATTCTGAAAAATTATTTTTATTCATTCTCTGTTTATGTCCAAGTAATTAGATAGAGTAGTCAAGAACAGAGAATTTAATCTGCTTATATTTACTAGTAAGTGGCTTTTGATTTTGCTGTTTTCTTTAGCCCACTCTCTGTTGGAGTGATAATTAAAAATAGCTGCAGAAATCAAGCGTTGATATTTCGGTTCACATGAAACCAGCCACTGAGAAATAGTTTTGCTGTTGTTCTTTTGGGCTTCTCTTACTCAGGTTGAACAATGCCTTACTCTTTAGTTAAAGTTATCACTTAAAGTTACCAGTTTATAGCTCTGGGCATGAGCTGAATGTATTTGAACAATTAAAAAATAAAAGACGACTCAACTTGAATAAGACAGAGTTTCTCCCAAGTATCAGGTTGTAGATGGTTGAATTAGACAAGGCAGCAGCAGCCTGAAACTTGAAAACCAATTTATGTGCTGGTCCCTCAATTTGAAGAAAAGTCATGCTGTTTTTTGGAGCGCAGTGTCTGATGTGAACTCTTATGTAAAGCTCTGATGGGTGCCCGTATGTGACTGGACAGACATCACTGGGTTTTATATGGGGGGTTTATATGAGGGTTAGTATACACAAAGGAAAACCCGTTGTAGGTACATGCATACCTCCAAGCTAATTTGGATGTGACAGAATTTGCATTTATGTATTCAAATGATTGGACATGTAACTTAAGGAAACATTATGTACTTCTTTGTTTATCAGATGCATCTATGGAAGCATTTGTCAAGAATTTTTTTTTAGCCTGAGATTTCTTTAAAGAAATAAAGTTCCAGCCTAGAGGATGACAGGGGTTTGAACTTGGGCTGTGAGCTGGTGCATATGTTGTTTTCCTTCTGCCTTCTTGGAAATAGTGTCAATGGAAATTTTAAGGTGTGTGTTTCCATGACGTCTGCAAATGAAAGCATACCGGCTACACTTCTTTTCTTAATTAACGTACAGTGGCTGTTACCTTGATGATTATATACCTGATCAAAACCTGATCAAACAAACTGGTTTAACATCTAGAAACAGACCTAAGTGTCATTAGACGGCGTGCAGCTATACTGCTTTTGCTATATTTTGCAAGACATTTATTGAAAAAGTCAGATGACAAAGAGCCAGTCATTCAGCAGAAAAACAGCTTTTGCTGAAATTTGCATTGTCCCCCCCAAATTTATAATATTTGGAAAATCTATTAAAGACATATGGCTGCTTTTGAAATGATGCAAAACATGGTATTTATCCATGTTTATACATAGCAGAAATTTACATTTCCCTAAAATAGCATCTTTTTTGTTTCATTGCTATTTTCCTTCCTAGTTTATATATCCAGGTGTTCCCAGGAGTACACACCAATAAATGTCTCTACAGACAATGTCACACATTAATAATACCGTGACATCCGAGAGGTATTTTTTGACAATTTATTCAGAACCCCTTGTACTTTGGTTTCTGCCATGAAACCAGACACAGGAAAGGTGCCCGAGGTGCCCGGGTTTAGTGGCGGGGCACGGCTCCAGTGCTTTGTTCTGCATTCCATACAGCACAATATCCACTCTTCACTCCCTGTGCATATGCAACTGCTGGATTTTTTCCCAAGGTGGCTAGAAAGTGCAATTAACAGTAATGGATACTTTGATAGCGAGAGTCTTTATTTCTTCAGCCATAATAATGGCCCCTTATTTTAGGAGATATATGGTTGAATGACAGCTAGTGTTGGTGAGGATGTGTCCAGAAAAGTGGGTTCATTTGGTCAGATTCTCGTCTGGCACAAATAGTCGTATTTCCATGAAACATCATGAGCTGTATTAATTTATGGAATCCCAGCTGGGAATCTCAATCAATCTCAATAAAAAGTAACCGCCGTATTCCTCTGAACCAAGAATTACACAACCTTGCCTAAAGTGAATTTTGCTGTTTTAATAAATGTAGGTAGTCACTGGTTCATAATAAATTACATAAAATTAGAGTGTAGCCAATATTTGATTTCTTTTAAAAATCTATCCCTTCCTTTTCATTGAATGCAACGGAATCGTTTATATATTGTATCTCAGCATGATAGATTATATAGGAATAGTGCATTTAATACTGGAAAACTATCATATAAATACAAATTACATTTTTTTTCATTAGCTAGCTAGCTTTCATTTTGAGGAAGAAATACTTGGTCAATTATAAATGAGGCTGTGCTTTCATTGGAGAGTGAAATATGTAATTTTTTCCAAGCCTCGACCATGTATAATGAGATCTCTCTTTTGAAATCCAGTCTTAAGATGGATTTTGAAATATACTGACATTTAATAAAATCTTAGTTAAATTAAAGTATGTTCAGTTATTTCAAATCTCTGTTTAAACCTGGGGTAAAATTGTACACCTGCATAGGAGATGTCTTTAGCAAATAGTTTCTATTAACCAATGATTGTGAAGTGTGTGTGTATATAGGAGAGAAGGAACTTTTATTTTTGAGCACACCCCAGTTGGTAACCTGGGTGTTATGTATTATAGATCTGTCACACACTGGCTCTTGAAGAAGATCTGTAGCGATAGTACGTCTAGGTAACTAGAAGAAGAATCAAAGACCTCAGGCTGCCATTTCAAATTCAGATTCGTGCCCTGCTTTTATAACTGCCGTATGTTTCTCCAGCCCTCAGCTTGTAGTTTGCCATGATGGCCTCTGAAATGAAGTGACAGTCTGTCCAAGTTCTGTCCGCTGACGGGGGAGTCTGTTAAGGAGTCCAGCAATGGAATGAACACAGATAATATGAATCTCTTTTTAAAAAAACATCAGGTGGTGGTTGCAGCAAAATAGCAGAATAAACTGAAGTTTACACTATCAGTCCCTTTGTGGTAATTCGCTGTTGTCAGTCCTGTTAACTCAAAAAATTAAGCCTGTAAAGGGAACCTATTAAGTACTGTAATTCAGCATCAAGAAACAATGAGGAACAAACAAGAAAAGGCTCTTCAGTGTTTACGTGGTTTTACAAATACAGCTTTGATTACCATTGTTACAACTGTCTGTGTTTAATATTAGAGCCTGATGACTAATGAACCCCCCCATATGCGTGTATTATTAATGCATATTATTAATAACACTTTCCATATTTGGATTTGAAGTCATCAGGAAAACAGTAACTTTCAATTTCAATTTCCATAAAATGTTGTTTTTCTGATTCTAATAAATGCTGAACACAGCTGTGGAAGGAAGAACTAGCTAAAGACCTCCTGTTACAAGTTCACTAAGGTTTTATTTCACATTGTCCTGTTAGATGGTTTTGCCACAGTGTTCCTGATTCTTTTTAAAGGGCCCCTTGAGGATGCCATTGAGGATGAAGAAGAAGAGTGCCTGTCTGAGGAAAACGATACTGTCTCAAAAGAAGACTTTCCATTGGAGGAAAGCTTTTCTGCAGAATTTGAGCCTGAAAATCTGAGCTGTGAAGAAGTGGAATACTTTTGTAATAAAGGTAATTGCTGCAGCCAACCTCTTGAGGAAATACTGGCCAAACTGTCCCCCATTGGTCGAAAGATGTTTTGGTTTTAAAATGTGTGAAAAGTCCTATTAATGTAGTACCTTAAAAACAGAAAAAGGAGCCGCTTGTGGAATTAAATCTGGCAAGGGTAAATATTCAAATGTGTTGGAAGATGTACTTTTCAGGAAGGTGAATCATCTTGCCTTTAATGTTTTCCTCCAAGAATGTTATTTTCTACGTATTTAACTGTAGAGAACAGGCCTCAGAAGTCAATTATTATCATACCCGAAGCTAGCAATGCAGCATGTCTGTTCATTGCTTCTTTGCCTAGGAAATATTGCTAGAAAAACAGATTGTGTCTGTAGATTCTTGGATTAAAATTGAGCTTATTATAAAACTTATGCACGGTGGAAAACTACTGATTTGTGAAAGGATAACTTTTAAAGTTGCAGATACCTTTTTGATGCATTCGTTACTTGCAAGTTTTTGAAGGTAGAGGTATTTTAGCATAAGCCACACCAATTCATTCTTACCCGGTGTTCAGTCTGCAAGGTTGTGTTGTTTCCCATTCAGCTGACAGAAAAAAGCACACTGTACTGTTATGTAGAACATCGATTTAACCTTCTTCCTGCCAGATTTGCACTTGATTGCTTTATTGTTTGTCTTCTGCAGGTAAGGATGCCTATCAAATAGCTGGAATTGTTGTGCCGATGTTCTTCTCTTAGTCCGCCTCCCCCTCAGGCATTTGGATATCCATGATTTCTTTGTCTTTCTCAGTTTTGCCCAGATACTGACATACAGTTTCTCACAATAGCTTGATATGTTCCTGTTTTTGTATTATTTTCATCTGTCTTGGACTAGGTAGTGTAAACTTGTTTGTCTAGTCAAATGTTACAACTGCAGAACATAAATCTTCCCTACAGAGTCTTTAGTCATCCGTGGGGAAGGCTGGGGAACGTGTTTTCTGCATGTCCTCTATGTAGCTTACAAACTTGACAAAAATTTGACTTTTTGTGCTACAGGTTATTGATACTCAGTAAGCCATCCTAAGAGATCAAAACAGCGTAGTCAGTAGCTTAGAGTTCAGCTGCTACAAATTTTGCTGCGAAGTGCCAGAGACCAGATTGTGAATGGAAATGCTTTGTGAACAGAGGAAGTTAAGTGCTATTGTAACCGTGCTGTAAAGGAATACTGCAGTTACTGCACGATCACTTGCTCAGGTGCCTCTCAGACACCTTTTTCCTTAGCTGAAAAAAAAATACTGTTGCTGTTACCGGCATGACTATATAACTATTTAAACCACTATTGACATATTTGTTATAGTGGCATCTCACAAGCTCCTTCTGTCAGCAGCATAAGGCTATGCACCACTGTCAGTACGAACGTTTGATTTAGTTCTTTCTCTGTGGTGTTTGCTGCGTTTCCTGGGGCAAACAATGGAAATACTGCTGTTTCGGGTGAAATTCAGAGCAACAGAGGATTTTTTTTTTTAAATTTCCAGCAGTTGATACTGAAAATTCATGTTGAATTTAAAGTTGTCTTGATACCTTCCTTTGCTGACTACATCTTTCAGGGGAAATATTGAATCCAGACAATTGTATTAAAAAAGATCAGGAATTAAATAGAAATACATTTAAATCTGAATCTTGATTAGCACATGTTTTATTAAGGACAACTGCTAATTCTTCAAGCTGAATTCCTTTGACTCCCAGCAGGTTTTTTTTCCAAGTGTGTTGTAGTTATAAAAGAATCTTAAACCTATCCACTGCAACTGCTGCAGAAGAAAAGTTGAAAAGGAAATTTCTGAGGATGAAGGGGCACATAAAAACCCCTAATCTACTTCCAGCTGAGGCAGTGTGACAGAAAGTCCTACTTTGAAGTAAGTTGAGAATATCCCTGGAAAAGAATGGAATGGGACACGAGAAATATATTGTTTTTTTAATAATGTCTCAATTTCTGTCAAAAGTCCTGCTTCTTCAGCATCATATTTTAAGTATTGTTAGCATGAGGCCATGTATGTTTTTTTCTGAGGATAAAACCCAACAAGACGAAACTACTCTGGAAAGCAAGTTAATTTCTTTTATGTGCTTTTCTTAGTGGAAGGGTCTGTGATGGTGTTATATACTAAATACTAAAAGTGAGACATGCTTATGATTTTTGTTAGGAATCTGTTAATCATTCATAACGTTCTTTGTTTCTTTGTAGTGCTTCACTATTAAAATTCAAAGATGGTGTGAGAAAGAAGCTTCTCCCCCCCTCCCCCCAATACTTTGACATCATGAATAAAATCTTGAAAATGAGATATGTAACAAATGAGTTAGAGAGCAAATAAATGCATTCTAATTTCTGGTTTGAGGGTCTGACTTTCTGATTTTTGTTTTGCTCTTTGACACTATTGGCAGCCTGTTAACAGTAGATATCTGCAAAGGAGAGAAAAGTAAGTGTAGATCTGTGTTTTCTCACACAATTGCTTTCCTTTTCCCAGAAAATATCAGAATTGGCATGGGAATCATTTATACTATCTCTGCATTGTCCTTTTGCTAGCATGGACCATTAAAGATTCTAGGAAGTAAGATGATTTTAGTGGATATAAATATTAATCTGCCCCAGCTCCTTGTTTCCTTCCCCTGGGGTTCCTTCCTAGCTGATGCAGAACAAGAAGACAGATGAGTAGTGGGGCTTCCTGCAGGACTCAAGAGATCTGGGCAACAGATGCCACAACTATTGGTGATGAGGTGTTTGTGGGGCTTCATCCATGGTATGTTTTTTGTGCTTCCTTAGACATATAAAATCAAGCATCACCCAAAAGAAAAAAAAAAAGGCTTTTAACTATCTTAACTTTGCATTGAAGGCAAAAATTTACAATTTATTCAGATGAATGAAAGTTGAGGACATGCAGGTTCACAACTTGATAACTTTGGCTTTGTGACTGAAGAGATTTTCCTGTCAAACTATACCTGATCATATTATAAGCAGAGAACCATCTCTTATTGTCTAAATTGCAAACAGCTAACCTTTATAAAGCCATACTTGTCATTCCCACCTTATTAATTTGGGTTTGTGAGATTGATTCAGCAGAACAGTTGCCAGAATTAGAAAGCGAAGGCGAAACCCTCTGCAAAGTGTGAAGCAAATTAATCACATTGATTGAGCTACATGTCATTTTACAACTTCTCAGTTTTCAAAATTATGACTTTTAGCTATTATTTTTCCCTTCTCCCTTTGCTCGTTAATGGCTTTTACAACGATGAATCTGGAAAATTCCACCTCCCCCCACTTTTCCAACACCACAAAACCACAATTAACTTTGCTACATGTGAATAATTATTCCTATGTAATCCTAATTTACATTCCAATGTGAAGAAGTGAACAATGTGTAAATACTAAAAGCAAAAATGGAAATTAGCAACCTCTTAAGGAATTGGTTTAAGTTGGCAACTGTGAATTTTTAACTTTCTGGACAAAGTTTTCTAAGGATGAATATTTTAGAAGAGTCTCGGAATTAATGGCTGCTAGAATTTTGATTTGTTTGCAGTGTTGACAGTGAGATGAGGAGAAACAAAATACTTTGGAAACTGGAATACTAATAACATGGGCATAGTGTTCTTCCATTGCAAAGATCACAGGTCTCAGTTTTTGGAGTCGAAACAAAGAAATTGGTAGGAGATAGCATTGGTGAGAATGCATTGCATTTTGTCAGCTTGTGGCCTTTGAGTTATAGAAGAGTTATAGACTAGGCGGCTGAAAGCCTACAATGGAAGGTAGTAGATAGTACGTACGGATTGACTTTTGTCTTCTGGAATTAGGAATAAGAAAATGAGATGATGGTAACAAGAGAAGTGAACTAGAGGCATGCTGGAGTAGTAAAAGCAGGAGGGCAGGTACAAGAAGGGAGCTCAAGGAGCAGAACAGTACAAATGTCAAGAAGCTGGAAGTGATGGGACAAAAAGTGAAGTACTAAATCAAGTTTGTTTGAGCAGTGAAGTAGTTTGTCATTGGCTTTTTAGTCTCTGATTGCTGTCATCCTGCCTAGATACCCTTACAAAAAATAAAACAATCTTCTTATCTGTTACTTAGAAAGTTTGCCATACTCATATGAAGGTGACACCTCTTCCTCCCTGTGAACAGCAAGGAGAATAGGAGCCTTGTCTACATTGTAAGGGTGGGAACTGGCTAAACAAATTACAGTTCCTTGTGACCTTCTTAGCAGAAGTGTTCAATGAGGGATTAACTTTCAAAGGAAAAGTTATCTTGAGCAATGAGAGGGATCACTTGAGATTAGTAGATAGTTAAGTAGCTGTGTTCAGAGAGGGAAAGAGGCAAGAGAAGAAAATAGAGGAAGGACTGTAATCAAGAGGGAAAACCTGGGATCATTTCCAGAAGATGCAAATTGAGGAATGTACATATCTGATCATTAGAGAAGGAAGGCTGCATAGCTTCCCCATGCAGCACTACAGGCTTGGGGGAGACTGGCTGGAGAGCTGTCAGGCAGAGAAGGACCTGGGGGTGTTGGTTGACTGCAGACTGAATATGAGTCAGCAGTGTGCCCAGGCAGCCAAGAAGGCCAATGGCATCTTGGCTTGTATCAAAAACAGTGTGGCCAGTAGGTCTAGGGAAGTAATTGTGCCCCTGTACTCAGCATTGTTGAGGCCACACCTCGAGTACTGTGTCCAGTTCTGGGCTCCTCACCATAAGAAGGACATGGAGGTCCTGGAGTGAGTCCAGAGAAGGGCAACCAGGCTGGTGAAGGGGCTGGAGGGCAAATCCTATGAGGAGCGGCTGAGGGAGCTGGGGCTGTTTAGTCTGGAGAAGAGGAGGCTGAGGGGAGACCTTATGACCGCCTGAAGGGAGGTTATAGAGAGGTAGGTGATGGTCTCTTCAGTCAGGTGACAGGTGATAGGACAAGGGGGAATGGCATGAAGCTGTGCCAGGGCAGGTTCAAATTAGATATTAGAAAAAAATTATTTACTGAGTTGTCAGGGCCTGGAACAGGCTGCCCAGGGAGGTGGTTGAATCACCATCCCTGGATGTGTTCAAAAAAAGGGTAGATGAGGTACTTAGGGATATGGTTTAGCATAGGATGGGAACAGTTGGACTTGTTGATCTTAAACGTCTTTTCCAACCTTGTGATTCTGTATCCACTTCTTGCTGCCATGCTTAATAGCACAGCTTTTTTCAGTTCTCCTGTTCTTTGCTTGTGGCACAGCTATTGTGCTTGTTCCTCGTGTCACAGTCTTCCCATAGTTACTCCATCACAAGGCAGCGTTGGCACCAGCCCTCAGTGGAATGATATTCAATGGCCTTAGAGTGCTGGTGGCAGATTGGAGTGGAAACAGCTTCTGGTTCCCACTGTTAACTCTGTTGGTGACTTGGGAAAATACGGGGAATGCATAAGGTGGGATGGACGTTGATTGTTTCATGGTGCAGTGCTTTTAGGATCTGTAGCACAAACCGCTGTGTATGCCCATGGCAAGTCAGAGTGTTGATGTGATGTTGTGGTTCCTAACAGTGGTTGCAGTTCCTTGCTTGTCGTTTGGGGGGGTGGAGGGGTGGGCAAGGGGGATGAAAGGAATCCAATTAATCCAGTGCTGTCCGAAACTCATATACAGGCCTAAGTTGGCAAGAAGAGAACTCAGGGAATAATGTATGGGTGTCTGCAGACTGAGTGCGCACCTGATGCTCTATTCTCATATTCTGCTTGGGCAGGGGGGATATGAGCTCAGATCCTGATCCAAGTTTTCTGCCCATATACAGTATTTTGTCATTAGCCTGCCAGACCAGCTTAAGACTGGATTTTTTTATGTTAAACCATGTGACCTGATTGTGCAGCCAGGCTTGAGATTCAGGGAAACAGCTGCAGTGTGATTCTCCGTCTAAGAAAAGCATATATAAAGCTAAGTTCTGCGCATTAATCTTTCCCTTCATACGTATGTGCAAAACTATGATGGAACCATCTAAAATACAGCCAAACTCTTCACATCCTGAAAATGGTATCTGAGTGGCCCCTTTTCCTCTGGAGCATGGCTTTGTGTGTGTATACCTCTGTGCATCTGTGTAAATCTTCTTTACCTCTTTCATTTTAGGCATGTAATGACTAACAATATGCTTGCTATTTTCTGTTTCTGGATCAAAAAGTAGATTTATGTGTGTTGTTTTTTTCTTTTTTTTTAAAACAAACCAGAAACCTTTCAATCAATAATGTTTCTTTCCTTTTCAGTAATGGATTTTATGACAAATTTCTACCTCTTTTGCTATAGCAAGTGGAAGTAGGATCAGCATAAGGCAGCTATACCATAATCACTTTGAGCTCAATAAGGAGATCTTTACAGGCAACTTTGTTCTTATTTCTTAACGGGATTAAGAAGCTCAGCTCTTTAAATTCTTGCATATAACACTGACATTTCCAGGGTGTGTTTGGACCAGGGAGTTCAAAGAGAAGGAATAAAAAAGAAAAGCCAATATGACTTTGTTTTTTACCTTGCTGGAGGAGCTGTTTGTGCAAATCGCCTATAAGCTTATTGACCTGAATCTTTGACTCCTTGTTTTCTCTGGATTTGGCTGGAGTGTAGACACTGATAGAGCACTGATAGAGGTGATTGCACAGCCCTCGGCTTTGCTTGGCACCAGACACCCCCCCTCCCTGCGCCTGACATTATCTTTCCCTGGCAATACTCCTGGAGCTTGGATTCCTTTATTTTTTTTTATTTCTTTTAATTCATTACATTTTATTTATGTAGGCTTTCCAAGTAAATGAAGGGCACATTAATTCACTTTGGTAAGCAGAGACAGGAGAGGGCAAGTATGTGTGATGATGTATTTTCATCTCCTAGGATAAGAAGAATCTGCCTAAGAACTCACAGTGCCACTCCTTCTGAAAATACAAGTTACTTCTTACTGACCTGTGTGCACGTTTGTGAACACGTGTCAGGTTCTCGTGTTCTCCAGAGTGGAGGGTTCCCATAGATTTATCTGTGTCCTGTTCAGCTGGAACAACTGAATCCTGTGCGTCATCCACACTTGTTGTCAGATGCTGAAAGTAGGCAAAGAAAGGAAGGGGGTTCTCTGATACTAGCCTCCAAAGGGTGCTATGTCAAAATTAGATTGGGTCCTTGCAGGATGAAAGACCTTTTTCTTCTGAACATCAGCATTTACCTTGTGCTTTACATCTCATGCTTTCTGATTTTTATACTGTTACTGGAGCTCAGGGGACCACCTGATTTCTTGCTAGAGGAGAATGGAGATATCTGAAAATGTTGGGGTGGTTTGTTTATTTTTTTCCACCAGCACTTGAGACCACAGAAAGTCTTCCCAGAATAACAAGTACAGGATTGTCTATCCTATACTATTTTCAATTTACTGCTAACCCATATATAAACTTCTTGGGCCACATTTTCAGTCCAACTGAAGTCCATGTCAGTATAACATCAACTTTAGTGGGATAGAAATTTGACCTCATTTAGGCAAGCAAACCCTTCTTTTAATCAAGAAATTAGTTGATCATCAAGCAGAAAACTGTCAAGAATAAACTTAACAAGCTGTGTTTCAAGAAATAAATACAGAGATCCAAATAGAAAACATTAACTATACAGAATTATACAGAGGTGAGAAAAACATTTAAACAGCTTACCTTTAAAAGGTTTATCAAAGCACTTCCAGCCTTTCCAGTGAGTACATTTTGGTTTTCTTAAGAACAATGAAATTGTGAATTCTGTCACAGCTGTGAGAAAGGGATTATTTGGTTACAAGGAGTGCAATGTCCCCTTTCTAGAAAGTCACAAAACTTGAACTTGGGTTGACTTAAAGTTGAGCTCTAATTTGACAGACTATGAATTGCAAATTAATAACGGTAATCTTCTTTAAAATATGAAATACATAAATGACAAATTTCACCACATGTTCTTAGTTCATGTAAACTGTACATCTGTTACTAATTTTATTTATAATGAAAGTCCATTTTCCTTTTTTTAAAATTTTGTCTAATTTGGTGTTCTTGACAAAAAAATTCTGGATACTTTTGAAGAGCTCTGAGGCATTCTCTGAAAAATTGCCAACCCAGGTCCAAAAAGCAGAGTTGTTCACAAGCTGTGTACTGTATAAATCAGCGGTGGAGATATTGGCAGTAATTTAACTCTGAAAGGATCAGAAAAAAAAAAATTAAGCAACTGCCACATTTATGACATCATTGGATAAATATTGATAAGAGAAATATTATTGCTGGATAGATTCTGGTGGCTGAGAGAAAAAAAAAAAAGAAACATTAATTCATGACTGCTAAGTCTTTTTTCCTGAGTTTGACTCAGGAAAACTAGTCTGGTTTTGCAAACCGTGTGTAATACAGCATGTACGTGTAAATGTACCTCCAATGGTAGGGAATCAGTTGCTTTTGATACTGAAGCACCAAGTGTTGATTATTTCAAATAAGATACATCAAACTGCTTACAACAAGGTAAATTAAAATTTCACTTTGTAAGGACAGATATATATTGCTACTCATTATGTAGCACCGTGTGGAAATAACATGAAAACAGGATGTGTATATGATAATGATTTCAGCTGCATGTTATTAAATTATTCTTTCTTGGTTGAATGAAGAATTCTCAAAGAGACTTATTTCTGCAGTGGGGAAGGAACAGAATTGTTACTTAATTAAGTAGAAATAGGAACTTGCAGTCTTCAAACTGAGAGCTTGAAACTTGCTAGAGTGTCTCTGAAGCCATCTGTCTGTCCCACTGCAAGGTATTTTACAATCTCATGCATTGTTGATTTCCAGTGAAATAATTTTTGAAAATTATAGTAAAGCAACAGTCTTTCTTTGGGGTGTCTAAATATCTTTAAAAATATGCTTCTGCTGATTTGTAATCAAGTGCTTAGAGCTACATAAGTTTGAACTGCAGGTTGGTATTTCAATATGTCTAATAGAGTTCTTGTATTTGAAGTTTTGATGGAGAAAGATTGAAAAGTTGCAAAAGATGTAAGACTTTTTTTTTTCTTTTTTCCTTTAAATTTATAGAAGCTGTTGGGTAGCCAGTGTATCTGAATGATACTCATTTGTAGCACTGGTACCAGAAGAGTTGCTCCCTAAAAATCAGTATAAATATAAAACTCATTAATAGAAAGAAAGTCTGGAATACAGTTTAGAGAACACTTTCACTGTTCTGCAGGAAAACATTTGAATGAGTGATCCTTGTCTTGAAAGGACTTCAAAAGCAAACAGTGTGATAATGAGAACATATCAAACATTTAGAGAAAGAGGAAGGTCAGACTGAGTCTAGATGAACTTGCTGCACAGCAGTGTCTTATCCCAGGAGAAAAATGCCGTAGCTGAAATAGTTAGAAATAATTGACACTGTTTTTTAACATGATCACTGTGCTGAAATGTCATTGTGTCAAGATGTCATTTTGTTAAACAAAATGATTATTTTAATATGAACCAAAATAGTTCCTGTACCGTTATGTTGGAGAGTTAACAGCTTGCACACATGTAGGTACTGACTGAGACACAGATATCCACAGACCTTTCCTAAAAGTTAGCCTAAGAGAAAGTGCATTATTTCTGACATTTGCCAGATAAATAATTTTGAGAGTGCTTAGGGCAACTAGAAATATACAGTTATTTCAAATGAGATTTATCCCAGGAGAAATTATGATTGTTAGTCAGCATGACAGAAAACAGTAATTGCTTGCAAAGAAGCAAACTACTGAGACGATTAATATAATCTGAAATAAAATGCAGTGGATTAACATGTACGAATGCTGGTTTCTTTCAGGTATGTTAGCAAATCAATCATCTGAGGGCCAGATTTTTCTCCCAAGTTACTGTATTTGTAGAGTAGGTTCTCTTTCTCAGTGGACTTTGGTGGGCTTCACTGAATTATTTCTGATATCCATCAGATGAAGTGATATCAGAGTGATAGCACCAGATATTTTGTGTGTGCTCGCTCTCTGTGTCTCCCTGTCCTTGCAAGGCTTGTAGGATAAACCCATTTGCACAGCACTAGCCATTGTTCTGTTTTTCTTGTCCTCACACCAGATGCCAAATATGGCAAAGTATGGAAACATCCCTCCCGATTTATTTAGATTCTTTGTTCTCAGAGTTCTATTCCATACTAAAAGCTTATTTAAAGATTTTTTTCCTGCATTATTTCTATGTATTTTATACCCAGAATACTTAGCATCTGTTGAAAACTTGCATTGCCATTAAAATTTGAGATTTCCACTTGTTAAATATATACATAGAATCCTGTAAAAATAGGCAATCCACAAGAGGGACAGTTACATCCTGTTAAATGTATTCCTAAGAATAGTGTGTGCTTCCAAAAAGTAAATCACATTGAATGAATTTAGTACATCACATTTGTATTTTCATTTGTATGTGGTTTGTGTCAAAGTTACCTGAGTGCTGGTTCTGAAGAGAGGTTCCTGGCAGTGATTCTCAGCTTACAGTGCATTGCTTAGGATTCAGGAGCAAGAGGGTCAGTGTTTGCAAGGTGTGTTGCTGGTCGTAGGTGTTTATATAAAACAAATAACAACGGACAACTTTTGAATGCTAATGTTTCTGAAGCTCTGGCATGTAGTTCATAGGTAGAGTCACAGGATCCTTCTTTGGTTGGATCTCGGATTGCTGCTGCTGTAGGTTGCCCCTTCCCCCATGCCCACAGGAAAGCCTACCTGTTCATGACTAGTCATGCTGGCCTGATATCATACATAAAGTTATGTACCTTGCTGAATTAAAGCCCACAGTGAGGGACTCCCCAGGTCTTTCCATTATGTCTCTTTTCTCTTTTGGCAGTATAGAATGCTACAGGCTTTGTAAGAATTTGTTTCTGAATTAATGCATTCTAATTGAGAAGTGTTTTACTCTGAACAGCTGTATTAGGATGTTAACAATTTAAGTTTACATTTACACTGCAAGGAAGAATGAACACAAGCTGAATTTCAAACTTAATGTTCTCTAAGAGGAGCTGCCGTGTGCTGTTTGTGACTGGTACAGTCCTTCACCCAAAGCTTTTTTTGTCTGATGATAAAACCATGAGTGTATGAAGCTTGCACATTTTTCATCTCTTTTATGACCTTATCTTTTGTGCACGGCTTCTGTGAAGGTATCCTAACTATAGGAAGCACCTGGCAAACATATATGATATCTATGCTGTGATAAGCAGTTGTGAACAAGAAAGTAGATCTGTCAGTTCTGAACTGTTCATTGTTAAAAATACTTTGTTGATTTAGCTGATTGCAAAATACATTATAGAGTGACTAACAGCTGCTGTAACATTCCTAGTCAAGAAAGTTCAATACTTGCATTGTACGAGACTTTCTGTAAAAGCCTAACATTGATAGGAACAACACGGATTAAAACAGCGGGGTTGAGAAGAACTGCTAACCCATGTGCTGCTTTAAAATATCGCAACTACTTGTGGTACAAGCTGATTAAGTACAAATTGGGAAGTCTTTAATTTGTTAAAAAGATTAAAGTGAAATTACTTGTTAATATTCAAGTCCTCTTTTCCTACTTGTCAGTGTTGTCAGAGATGTTAGAGTTCTCTGTCACGTTCCTGGTAATATGTCTCTTTTACAGTCTTCAGATTCTCTGGCCAACTGTACCACCTTGAATTAGAGTGGGTTAGCATGCTCACTTGCATCTGTTGGGTAAACACTAGGATACTAAAAACCACATTAAAAACCCCCTGAAGTTTGAACTGTTTTTGAAGAGCAACAGAAAGAGTTAATGCTGGTAAGAAACAGTAAGGTCGAGATTAAATTTCTATTCATATTACAACATCGAAGTTGCTTGAATAAGACTTGATTGTCTCTTAGTTAAGCAGTATTTTGTGTATTCAGCATTTCAATGTAAGGCAGAGATTTGTCTCACCTAACTTTGTCTAAACATAGACCCCTAGTCGAAGCTGTGTGTTTCAGCGGATGATTCATTTCAACTATCTTGGACACCAACAGGGGTCTCTGGTCTCAGGCATCCTGGAATAGGATGAGTCACTGTAGAGGTTTCTGTCTTCCCTGTCTATAGGAGTGCCTACAGAAGTAGTCAGGAGTTGCTTAACTTTCAGATGTGTGAAGGGGTTGAATTCTGTACAAACTGTAGCTTTAGTACCAAATATAAATAGCTGGAAGCCCAGTAGGCTTAATGGACTCATGACTAGATGTATTATATGGTACTATAAATTCTTCCTCATACAGTCCTTTCTCCATGCAATGAAGTTCTCTTTAAGGACGGAATTCACTTAGTGCTCTCAGTTGCAGAAAGGAAAAAACTTAAATGGAAGTTCTTTTTAATGCTTTATTTTAGAGTATTTATCATTGATGGTACTTCTATACCACTCTTTGGTGTTGATGGTAAAAAGTTATTTCTCTTTTAACTTAAACACAGAATGTAATTGAGCAGCAAATTGAGGAAATAAGCATGAGAAGGAGACAAAACAATGGGATTAGAAAGGGATTGGCAGGTTGGTAGCAAAGTGAGTGGTATATGTAAGGGAAAAAGCGTTGATTTGACTTGGAAGAAAGAAAATAATGTCCTGGATCCAATTAAATGTTTACACCTGTAAATTGAAGAAAAATGTAATCAGTTTTAAAATAAATATAAAAAAGAATAGTCTTATTGAGACTGGAAAATAGTGAATGAACAAAAAGAGTAAACAATGGAAAGAAAAGAAATTCTGAAAGGAAATAAACTCCTTTATGCTAAATAATCTTAGCTGTTAAAGCAGCATTAAGTAAGGGGAAAGAAAAGAAAAAGGCTTGAGATGTGTTCTGTTATCAGCACTTGTGCTAAGCAGCCTTTTAGCTTCTTAATGTTGCAGTGTCTCCAGCACCAACTGGATGGACTTGGTTGTCCATTTTCATCCAACCTTGATGCTCAGCTGAGCCTGGGACAGACTTGGTTCACCGATGTATTCTGAAGTCTGAAGTAACACAGTTGTTTGTTGCAGATTACTTCAGTAGGGAGAGTAGTGTGGGTCAACAGGAGAAACGTGTGATATTTCAGGTGTGTAATATGTGGACTTGGCAGTTTGCGAATAATAGAAAATCCAGTGAAAAGAATGAAAACACTTCTGGATGGAAAACAAAGTTTTCCTTGATGTAAATACTGCACATTTTGTTCTACTGTATTTGCACAGGACATGCATTAATTTGTGAAAACTTGATTATGAAAAACACGTAACACCATACTTCATGAAACACTGAAAAAGCAAGTTAATGAAAAGTTAAGCCATCTGCTAACATACATTTTCAGATCTTTTCTCATCTGCCAAATACTTAATTACTGTGTGCTGTAGGTTGTATACCTTAGCTGTAATTCTTTCCTTCTTTTGCCCTTCAGCCCAATCTTTTCACAGAGGTTTCTCCTCCTCTTTCAATTCGAATAGTTTTGTTTGTGTGATGTTCTGGTTGGTTGCATTGATTGAAAGAATGCTCAAATTTGCATGCCAATGCCAGGTTTGCATATATTATAACCTGGAAAAAGTTTTATATTTTGGAGCTAAAACTTTACATGCTTGGGCATTTTTTTAAAAGAATATTTTTTTTAATATATTTTTTGTTATTCTGGTTTAATCCATAGAGATCTATCATTTACAGGGGAAGAAGAAACATTCTGTTAAGTAGGAAAATTCCATGCAAAGAATGTTTTTTGAGATTTCTATGGTGATTATACAGTGTGAGTTAGAGACTATTAATCAGAATTGCCCTTGCTGTGAAGGGCTTTGCACCCATTTTGGAGAAAACCGAAGTTGATCTTGCCTGGTTTGAATCTTGGAAAATTCTCTCCAATAATGAGCAAATTGCTGCAGATGTAAGCAGCTATAAAGGCAGAAATATGAAAGCAAATGTATGCTTTCTGCCCCAAAAACCCAGAGCTCCCCTTGGTTACTACAGAATAACTGTACAAATGCTAATTTGAAATAGGTTAGTTTGTTAAATAATTGCTAAAACTAATTAGAAGAAACCTGATAGCTTTTTCAGCATGTGCATATTTAGGATTGTCTTCTGAAAGGTAAGTTCAAATAGAACTGAAGCATGTGAACTTCAGATGTCTGGGTAAAATTATACAGTGTGCTTAACAGAACAATTATACTAGAAGCTCGTGATGTCTTTTGGCTTTAAGTGCCTATGAATGCACAGGAATATATTTTTAGTATTACAAATACACTGAACTATATTTTGATTATCAAAGTCTGGAGTGAACATGGCAGAGTGTGTGTGTGTGTGTGTGTGTGTGAGAGAGAGAGAGAGAGAGAGAGAGAATTGGTTTGCCAAGCTCTTATACTTAAGATTTGAAAAGCTGTTTTATGAATGTAAGGAAGAATGTGTTATTACAAGACGTCACATGTGCACATGAAGGCAATACTTTATACTGTTTGTATATAATCGTGTACTTGAAAACTCTGGGTCATAGTCTTATCTGGTATAAATATAGCTCCAGTGATAACGTATGGGGATCTGGCATGGTTTGCTGTAATCACATTTCTTTACCTATGTTGCTAATAAAAGCTTTTGTTATCATGAGTGGGGAAAAAATTACGAGTTACTGCTTAATTGCTGTGCTTTCTGCTCCGTCCTGGTCTCCTATTGTCAAATCACCAGTCTCGTGTTCAGATTCTAAAACACACAATGTTTGCTTTTTAGGGCTGCCATTTCTGTCTGTGTGGGGGACAGTATTTTACGAATTTTCCTTTGAGATTGCTAAAAAATATAAATAAATAAAATTAAACCATAATTCAGTCCTATTTGTCTGATGTAGTTAATTGTGTAGATTTGATTATATTTTCCTGTTCTTCATAGTGTCTTCCTATCCAATTATGCCTTGGAATGATTAATTAAAAAAAATAGTCTACAAATGCTGTAAGGTACTGGCCTAGGTGAGCCCTTGGAGTTGGCATTTAACATATTACTGTGACCAGTCTATTTTGTGTTAAAACCTGAACACCTCATCTTCAGTGTAATTTTTTATAGTGGTTATTTCAAAGTATTTTTGCATGGAGCTTGCCTAGAGTCTTTGTTTAACTGAAATAATTGCACTTCCAAGATGGAGTTCATAAAATTTAAATGCTCATCTCTAAAAATTTAGCCTTATCATATTTTTCCATGTGTCCTACATACAACTTACAGTGGATAGTTACTGCAGGCAGACAGACATTCTCAGGTAAATAGATAAAGTTTAGATAAAACTTGATAGGGAGAAAATTATCATAGGGACTTGCTGGTAGGTTATGACCCTTATGGCAAATTCCTCAAATGCTGAAATACCACAGAATAGCTCTCCATTAGTTGCCTAAAATGCCAGAATGTGTCGCGAACTGTATTTTTGTACTGAGTGTCATTAATTTGGAATGCATAAGAAACAGTTGGGTATCAATTAAAGAAAACATAAATGAAAGCACACGTACCTGGGGAGTAAGAAGCTGATGTCTTTCTCCCATTTGTGCATAAACCGAATGACTTAGGAGTTGGACTTGATGATCCTTATAGGTCCCTTCCAACTCAGGATATTCTATAATTCTGTGAGTTTCCGTGCATTGGTTTACAGAATTAGGTGCACGTCATGATTCTGGGTTTTTAAGTATGTGGAGTGAACACAGGTTTCCAAGATTTGTCTCTCAACAGAACTGGAAGGACTGGGTACTGAGAGCCTGTTTGAATCACTGGGAACTCACAGAAGATTACGTGTCTAATAATGGGTTTTTTTTTCATTTTCTCTCTGTTTGTAGGCATCCATATGTTTTCACTTATGCATGTAAGAAGTTGTTTTGATATTGTAGGAACTCTGCCTAAAATTCACTACTGAAATACATCAGTATTGTAATCCTCTGATTATTTTTCAGGCAATGAAGAAGGCATCCAGGAAGCAGCAGAATCTGATGGTGATGCAAGATCAGAGAAGCCAGGACAGCTTGCTGTGGAGACTGAAGACTGGGATGGGCCAGGTAGGAAAAAGCTACTGAAAGTTAAGAGAAATTTCTTAAACTTGATTGCAATGTTATTTAATTTTATTATTTTAGTAGATGTGTTATGCTTTGCATTGAATTTTATGAACTATTTCTTTGGACTCCAGGATTTTGATGGATAAGTACTCAGATAAAGTTCTTCAGTAAAAAACAGTTTTCACTGTACTGTTTTGTAAGTAGTTGAACATAAAATGCGTTACACACCTGCTTTATATAAGGGAAAATGGTTTTGCTGCTTAGAATTTAGGATTAAAATTTATCACTAAGTTCTTAGTTCCACGGTTGTATTAAGCTACATGTTGAGCTGAAGAAATAGGTTTGATATCTGCTGACATTTTCAAGGACATTGTTTACCTGTTTTAACTGGATAGAAATCATTTGGCACACTTGGTCATTGATTTCAGTTTAAAGAGAGGCACTTGGATTGCAGTCAATGAGGTGTTAGAACTTCACATTAAAACAGGAATTCGCAGTAACATTTTCTATTATTCACAGTGAAGATGGTTCAAGTATAACATCGCGAAGATGTAAGATGTGAAGGTAACGTGGGAATACTTTACAAGTATCTGTTCAAGACAAATATGTAAAACCTCTGTTGTACCATAAAAGTACCTGAAACAAAGGAATAAGTAGGATTTCTCAATTAGGCAATTCTGCAGTTGCAATAAATGCAATGTTTTCGTTGTTACGGACTCTGGAATGCACCTTAAAAACATGTTGCATTTGCTGTATTTTAATAGTTCTGTTGAAAAATGCTCATCTGAAGCCAAACATACTCTTGGAATAGCTGTATCTCTTATGGAATTTTTCCCTAAAAAGGATGAGCACATCAGAAAAAGGTTCCAGAAGTGTTATATCGGTATTTTATAATGCAGTAATAATATTTCATTAGAAAAATTCCCTATATTTCAATCACATTTTCATCCTTGCTTGATTTTGCAAATTACTCTATGCTCTTCATGAAGAGAAGAACAGAACTAATGGTAATTTTCTGAAACCAGTAGCTGGAAAATAAAATGAAAAAAAAAAAAAAAAAGACATGGTGTATCTAATTATTATGATGTAATTTAAAATGTTTTTAATGATAATACATAAATAAGTTGATATTCAACATAAAGCACTATGGTGTTATATGAAAACAAGATTTTGGGTTAAAATGCACTGTAGTACATTTAAAATAATAAAAAAGACATCTTTGGATGTAGCGAAACGGGCTTTTCCAGCTTCATATTAGACTTAAAGGCTGTCAGTGAGTAACATGATTTGGTTTTCATTTCATTATAAATAAACTCTATCTGAAATTGGTAATTTGTTTGTTGCTTTTTTTTTTCCTAGTGCATTCTGACAAAGTTGAATATGTATTTTGTGGACTGTTACTGCTTCTTTGTATGAGCTGTCTTACATAAAAGTTTCAGACGTATTTTTTATGACAGTGTGGAGTAGAAGGAGTATTTTTATTTTTTTGGGGAAAAAACCCAACAGTTAAACACTAAATAGTGTGTACTTCTTGTACTGTTTGTTGTTAGTGGTAGCTTTGACATGGGATTAGATGGAAAGCAAAACTCAATGTAGGAAAATTACTTTTGACTGCAGAAAACTGATGCCCATCGAAGTGAAATAAGCAGTTTTGTTTAATTTAAATCCTGGGTCTTTACAAGGGTGTAATGTGTATGAAGAAAGGAACGGGTACGTACCACACGCCATGCTCTCCATCATGCATGCTTTCTGAAATGAGTTTGGTTATTTATTGATAAGGAAAAAGAAACAGTTAACAGAAGACCACGCAATAGAAAGAGAACTTTTATATTTGGAAAAAAAAATAACCCCAAAGCATGAAATATTTTGCTTATTTAGTAGCATATTTTAACACAGCACAAAGAGAACCATTAAAAACTTTTCTTCGGCAACTTTATCTACTCATAGTAGAGATGCTACCTCAAAGAGTAGATGACCATACATTCTTTATTATCTGGTCTGCCTCTGGTATCCTTGCTGAGGTGGAATTCTTTCAGAATCCAACAATGACTGTGTTCTGCATGATACAAGGTACTGTCAGCTGATAATGTGGACTGTGACAACTCAAGGATTCATATAAATAGTAGAGCTGTTTTGTTACTTTAATATATTTTTAATACTTTTTTTTTTTTTAGCACTAAGAGAACATTGTGTTATTTTCAGAGCCAGTACAGAGCTGGAAGTTCTGTGAGTTATTCATTAGCAAGAACTTACTCACGGATGAGTCAAAATTAAGCTTCTGGCATTAATTAGAGTTTTATTTTGTTTGAAAATTTGCATTGTTAAATGGTTCGCATGCATTCCCAAGCCTTTGTAATTAGAATATTTTTATGAAGAAAAATCTAAAGTTAAATGTGCTGTAACTTCAAAGACTCTCTGCTGAAGCAATCTTTCAGATCACATAGTCTTGTGACCTTCACTGACCATCAAGGAATTGCAGAGATAATGCCTACTCGGTGTAGTCACTTTGAGTGTTACCTGAGTGTTTTTTTAACTATCCTCAGATTTCATTGATTTTGTCCTCATTTAAAAAAAAAATCTTTTTAATGAGAAGACTATTCTGAAATAATGGAAAGTGAGGTCAATAGACTGTATATGGACACACAGTAAAGGACCTGATCCTTTTGCTATTATAGCCAACAGCAAAAATCCAAGGAATAGAGTCTGCAAAGCAAGACTGAAATGAAAAGAATTTTATATGAAAAGACTTATTTTTTAAACATGGAAGTAGAGGTCATTTTACAGCCTTAAATATGCTGCACACTATCAGATGGATGCCTCGATACATGTAGATGTATATAGTTCTGTAGCCTTTGTATTATTTCTAGGGTCCGTGTTTTAACATATAATGATCAAAAGGCAGATCTCCCGTGTGTCTTTTGCAGACCATCCATCACATACAAGAATAGGATCATTCCCTTCTTTACTGGATATCTGGTCTATGTAAGAAAAAACCCTCCTAAACTGGGGGAGCTATGAGAGAAGTATCCTAGGTATGCTTCCATACCAAGACTTCCTTAAAATTCCTGAAAATTTTAGATATTAAGCCCCTTAAATAAGATAAGGTAATTATATATATTGTATGCCATCTGGAGAGAGAAAGAAAACTTGTTGACAGAATTAGAAATTAGTGTCTGTTTATCATTCAGTGGTCATACCTCTATTGATGAACTTCAGTCCACTGTACTTGCCATTTTAAGAGACAGCAAGTATGAACTGTATTAAAAGGGGGAGAAAAATTTGAGTTAAGAAGTATTGATCATAATTTGGAGAAGTTTAAAAATGATTCTGTTAATTTTCGAAAGGGTATAATAAAAGTGAGGACAATGTTGGCTTTATCTAGTAGAGAATTTAAATAAGCAGAAAAATCCAAGTAGAAAATGAATGGGAAAACAGTGCATGTAACCAGATGCTAGGAGCTGTAATACCTGGATAAAAGAGAAAAAAGCAAAAAATAGCTAAAAATATATCAGTAGTTTCATTAATAACGGTATGATGACATTTTAAAATGTGTTAAGAAAAAAATCATTAGAAAATTGGTATCGATCTGTTACAAGTCAGGACTCTAATAGGGACGGGAAAAAGGGTAGAATAATTTAAATATTTCTAGTCTTCCTAAAACATACGTGTACTGGAAGACCTATTTGTCTCTAAGTGAAGGCTGTACTTCTGTTCCATCAGCAACTGATCCATGTGTTAAACAAGCTTAAGCCTAGCTAATTTAAGCAGTCAGGTAATTTGAATGTAACTTTTTAGGACCTGGGTGACCCGCTGTCCTAGTTATCAGTCTTCAGTTTTCAAAAGCTTTTGAGATGATTTGGAAATCCTGGAATACTAGAGGAAACACATGCCTTTGAAAACAGTAAATCGAGGTTAGGTAATGACAGCCTTGTCCAGATGACAGTGGTCCCCTTGGAAATGATAGGATAACTGATATAAGACCCTTTTATTAAAGGGAAGTTAGTAAGAATGCCAATCCATTTAGGTTTATGGAAAAAGTATATCTTGTAAATCCAACTTAATATGTAATGGTGAGCTAAAGTATATTAGTTCTTTGTAATATGTTTACAATCCAAAGAAAATACTGAATAATGGATAGTATTGCTCTTGCTGGACCTGAATAATTACATCTTAGCTGCAGCGAAATTTTATATTCAGATTAATTAAATATTAAGTCGTGCTTATAAAATGGGAATAGAAGTTTTACTGTAGAAAGCAGTATATCCAAAAAAGTCTTGGTATTTAGTGATCTAGAGCTGAGCCCAAAGTATAGTTGTGGCTGAAGGATATGTTTGGGTTCTCAAGTTACCTTGCTGTCTGGTTAGCAGTCTTCATAGAGACATAGAAGCACTGAAGGCTTTGGGTTAGAAAGGCCCTTGTGGATTATCCAGTTCCAATACTGCTCTGGGCAGGGACACCCTCCACTAGAAGTGTCGTCTTTGATGCTCAAAAGGGGTTCTGTCTCCTGCATTCACATTTCAAGAATTCTGGTAAAATTTGAAACATGTTTAGAAATGAGCCACTAGAATGTTGAAAAGTCTAGGTCCTTTTCCTATTTATTTTATCAAAGAAAATATTAAAGGACAACCTGATTGCAAAGTACTTTAAATTCAGAGTGCAAATCTGATAACAATGGGCACCTCTTTCTATCTATCAAAAGTACCAGAAGATTAAATGGACATTGAAACTCCACAATTTCAGACACAAAGAACAGATTTTAGTCTTTAAAAAGTAAATTTCTGAAAAATTTTATGAGAGGTCATTTATCTGTCATTAGAAATATTTACATTTGAGATGAGATACCTCCCTAGAGAACATGATTCAGTTATGTGGTAAACACCGGACTTCTAAAATGACGTAGATTCCCCTGGGGCGGAAGTTAGGCTGTCTGATCATGACAGTTCCTTCTAACTAAAATGGAAGGAATAAATGAATATACTATATATTACATTTATAAATATTGCACCATTTGGATGCATTTATAACAAGGGATAGAAGTCCTTTACCTAAGCAATTTCTAATTTTTTGTTTCTCCAGGGACTGTGTATTCGAGCTATGTTGGGAATGATAACTTCTCTGTGCTCTTATTCTGTAGTGATAAAATAAAATGCAGTAGAAGACATCACATACCTATTCTGTGAATAACATGCAAGGGAATATTCTTCCACTGTAGGTAGATGCGACAGAATTTTCTAGTTCTGACTAACTAAGCCAAAAAGATTTCCAAAACCTGTTCCACCAGTGCTCAGTTCTTTAGACTTTCTTCCCAGAAAGGTCCATCAACCACTGAGTGTTTCAGCCATTTGTGTAGTTGTATCTACCATGTAAGACAGAGAAATATTCTCTGTGTTAGCAGTTGGGGAACAGAGAATAGGACATTGACACAGGTGGAATTAATGCCACTCAGAAAATCTTGGTCCTAAGGTGGAGTTGGGTTTGTCTCTTCTTAATCCACATGCAGCACGCTGTCAACTAGATTATCACAGAACCTTAGAATGGTTTGTGTAGGAAGGAACCACAAAGACCATCAGTTCCAACCTCCCTGCCATGGGCAGGGACACCCTCCACTAGTCCAGAATGCCCAAAGCCCCATCCAGCCTAGCCTTGAACACTGCCAGGGAAGGGGGAACCACAGCTTCTCTGGGCAGGCTGTGCCAGGGCCTCACCACCCTGACAGAGAAGAATTTCTTTCTAATATCTAATCTAATTCCACCCTCCGTCAGCTTAAAGCCATGAGCCCCCATCCTATCACTCCCTGCTTTTGTAACCAGTCCCTCTCCATCTTCCCTGTAGATCCCCTTCAGGTACTGAAAAGCTGCAATAAGGTCTCCCTTGAGTCTTCTCTTATCCAGGCTGAAGAGGTCCAAACTGTCTCATTGTCATAGGAGAGGTGCTCTAGCCCTCGAATCATCTTATCCTTAAACCTTATTCCTTGTCTTTACTAGCCTTATTTCCTACGTTTCATAGCCCTAAAGGAGCACAGTGCAGTGCTGATTTTTTGAGTTTGATATTTTTGAAAGTCAGTCTTGGAAATGTTTTTGAAATATATCTGAATTGTTGTTAGAAAGAAAATGTGATTTGTCCAAATATCAAAAAATCAAAAATATACAGTGGAAAATAAGACCTAAAACTCTCATCGTCATTTTTTGCTATTTTTTAGGTGCTGCTTACATTCATCACATAAAGTGAAAGTTTCCCACGTGTAAAATTCTGCCTCCAGTAAATCAACAGAACTTCTGCTATTGATAATAGTTAAGTAAGATGAAGTCACAACTCATGTTACATCTCAGAAGACTCATAATTGCTCATATACATATATCATATAATTGTTAAAAGTAGGAAGGATAGTTAAATACAGCACAATATAGTTTATTCTCTTTACTTTTATGGTGGTTTTCTTAAAATGTATCAAAGTTTAGGAAAAGTAGCAAACAGAAAATTATATAGTACCTTAAAATAATGCTATATTGAGCTACACGGCTATTAATGTGTAATAAAAATAGAGAGGAGCAGGCTTTCATATGTGTTCTGGTGAACTGTTTTAATGAGATATGGATCAGAAAGGTTCTAGTGAATATGTGACATGCCAGGTTCACATTTTCACCTGGTGTAAAGGGTAGTTTGAAGAGCTTTTCTGGATAGATTTCCTATAAACATTCACAAGGATCACTGTAAATATGTATTGATTATTGAGTTTACTCTGCATTATTTATTAATTCTATAAACAGTTTGGGTTACTAAGCAAATTTGTATAATATAGATTGGAATGGTTGATAGACCACTGTAGCTGGAAACAGACATTAAGGATAGTCTTTCTTTTCCCCTTTTTACTTCTTTTTCTTTTTTTTTTCCTTTTTTTCTTTCTTGCTTTTTAAACCAGTCCTAAGGAGGACTTGGAGATTACTGTCCTGATTTCGTTTCTTTTTTGATTGGGGAAATGTGGTAGATATAAGATCTTGGAAATGCTATTTGATGTAAATTAACAAAAATCCATGAAACATAGTTAACCATAGATATAGTCTGACAGTAAGAAGAATATTGTGAAGAAGCAGAGGAAATCATAGAACGACTGTGTGTTACTCTGACAGTGAATCGGTATTATCTCTGCTATCAGATAATGCAGTTATCATTAATTTTCACATTTGCATTTCAATCTTTGGAAGGAAATGACTCTTGCCGGATGAAGATAAGAGCTCTGTACCACTATAATGAACCATCATTTTATCCCGATGCTTTGTATCCATATGAAAATGAGGCTGGGTGGTGGTGTGGTATGTGAGGAGGGGGTGGGGGGGTCATAGAAACATTATAACAAAGTGTCAAAAATCACTACAGACTTTTGGAGCCCTTTATGAAACAAGAGGCAGTCTAAATAAATCTTCTGTAGTGAAGTGGATATTGTATTTAAAAGCCGAGAGCCAGGCTCCCATACCAGCAGTTGGGAGGGGACCTTGGAGGAGCCATGGAGGTTTTCTGTGGATCTTGATCTGGTTTCCATTGCTAGTTTGGAACTTGGAGGAGGCCATGCGGACACAGAATAGCAAAATAAGGGTATAATAGGCATGGGGCTAACTCCTGCACTGCAGATCTTGTTTTGACACTGGAATACTATTAATATGAAGAATTAAATGCTAGTGGACCACAGTCTTCATGGTTTGTATGCTGATACTGGAGCTGTTTTTAGAAGTTACCACACCTGTGTTTTAAATGCAGGATTTCAATTAAATTTCAGTGTTGTAATAGAACTGATCCAAGTCTTGAAGGACTGTAGCGTTACCAGTCCTTCTCCTTGTATAGCCCGGATTTCTGCTGATTATCTGAAACTCAGTCTGTAGAACTCTGAAAGGCACCATTCAATTTTAGGTCTGGTTGACTAAAACCATTATTCCCCATGTACTCCTTCACTACATTCAACTTGTTTTACCTTTATGGTGTAGTTAGTGCCTATAATTTAAAGCCTTCATCCAGACATCCTTTGGGCTCGCTGCCAAACATCTGCTTTAAGCATGAATGCTTCAGGTTTGCCTCCTTGCCCCCTTTTTTCTGCCCTTGTTTTTTGAGGGGGGAGGGAGTGGTTGTTTTTTGGGTTTTTTTTGTGTAACAAAACCTGAGATTCCTCTGTCATCAAATCATTGTAAGAACTGATATTTAAATATATGATATTTTAAAAGTCATTCTTAGTGTATAACCTGGTACCATTTATAGGAGCACCAGGATATCCATCTTGCCATGACCAGCTGGGATGATGAATTATTCTGGTGGCTGTAGCAGCTGCCTCCTCCTGCAGACCTTTCTCAGGGCCTCACCTCTCTGCTCTTTACGTGATGAGCACATTTCTGTCTCAGCCCGGGGCTAAGAACTGTAAGGAAAAATAGGCCGCAGCTATGTTAGTAAATTCAGTCATTACAGAAGCTGAGCAGTAGATACGTGTGAAGTGTTAAAATGCCCCTGGCATGATTTTGGTTGAGGCCAGTTGACATTCTTTTCAAGCAGATTCCATGGTGCAGGAGTGGAAGTGTTGCAGAGACCATTCTCCAGAGGTACGTTGCATGCAGTCACCCGTTGAAGGCTGTTTAAGACTAAGGAAGTCTACCAGCTCATAAATATGGCCGCATTTGGCCTCAGTGCCCAGAACTGTACTTTGGCACCTGTAATTAGCCTTTGTTTAACAGACTTACTTAGTACAGAAATTGGCTGTTCTTCAGGGTAATTGATCTTGTTGACAGACTGCTCCTAGTACAGGCCTGAAAGATGAGTAAGTGAGAGTGGCCATGTGAACTAACATGGAAGTAGCAACCACTTTCTGTCATCTTTCCCATCTACAAACTTGACTTGTGTTGAAACAGGCTGCTGTGTGACCAAATGAGGATGTGCAATAGATAAAATCAAGTCCTGGAGAGAATTTTCATCTTCTGGTCACACCTGACAAATTAAAATGTCCACATTCGGACAAAATGAAATTATGCCTACTAGTCAGAAATGCTGGTCACCAAGGCTTTAAGAGAAAACGGAGGTGCAATGGTATTCCCCTAAAATCATGGGAGTAGGCAGTTCTAACTTTTGGAAACTAAGAGATAGTTCCCTTCTTAATGTCACTTGTTATGGTGACTTCTGTAGCATCCCTTTCATTTCTCAAGGTACAAATACAGTAGGGTTCTGTAAACATGGAGATAAGCATTACCTCATTTGACTTACAACTTCAAATACCAAAAAGCATTGACTTCATGACTGCATACTTGGAGCCCTTGTCAAACATTCCAACTGTTTCGTCAGTTGGGATGCCATTTCCTTATCATTGTTTCACACAATTAACATATATATGTAAATTTAAATTTAATTTCAAAATTAGTTGCTATAGAAATTAACATTTTTTGGTATATATGTTTAACATTTGGAGAATTTAGTTTTATTTAAACAATTAACCTTTTAGAATATTTTCAAGTGCAAAACCTTATGGTAGTCAAAATGCTTCAGAAAAGTGAATCAGCCTAAAACCTTCAAGTCTAATACTTTTTAGATGGGTGGTATTCATTTAATATTCCTGACAATATTTATTATTATTTACAATCTTTATTTACCTATTTGTGAAATATTTACTGACATAACAAGGCTTTTCATTTTTGGTATGTTAGGTTAAAAATTTTCTTTGGAAACCATCTTAATCTGCAAGTGAGCAAGTTTCTAGGCTAGGTAGACTTTAAATTGACCTGGTACCTTCCTAAACTCTTCTACTTGTATATGTCCAGCATGAGTCCAGAACATTGGCCTGTTTTGTAAAAGGCATTGAACTCTGAGTGAAAGGTGATGCACATTAGAAATGTATTCTATTTTGATTGGCATTTATGTTTCAAGTACAGAAGACTTGTTCTCTGAAAAAAGTTGATAGCTGGGAAAGGCATGTGCAAAGGATGAATGATCAGATTCACTAGGTACTTCACTTTGGACATGATACTCTATATAGCAGATATTATGTAAAGTACAAATCCCTGTAGGTCACACAGTGAAGGACTCCTAGACTGTGAAGTTCTGCAGGGAATCAATGAACATCTGCATTACAATACATTGTTTCTTGTAGTTTCATGCACCAAGGGACCTGCAGAGGCTGGCAGAAAGCGCTGCACTTTTCAGCTGTCTCCGCTGTAGTTTGGTCATAAAGGCGGTATAACACCCCGGTAATTGCAGAGGACTAGGAAACAATGTCTGATTTTGGAAACAGATGGGGTGAGAATCAAAAGGGACATGTAATCGGTCCACAACTATTTTGTTCTTTGTTATGTTTTTCTCATTAATTCAGCTGAGATTACTGCGTGCAGAATACTGCATAGCAACACTGGCTTCAACAATTGAAGGGTGGATGTGTTAATATATTGAACTATATACACCATGTAGTGTTATTTACCATGCAAAGCTGCGGTCCAGCAGTTGGATGCAAACATGTAGTGAGAGGTGCTAGTGACTTAAATTGCTGGTTTCAGTTGGCTTCAGTGATGTAACCTGTGTTCAGCATATCATTAAAGAAAATATTTTGATTTTCAAAACACATTTTCCTCCTACACCTTTGAAAACTACTTTATTTAGTCTCTCTTAGGATGTCATAACATAAAACTTGGAATAACTAAACCAACAGAAATGTTATCACCAGGAACCATCATACCTCCATTGGAAAGCGCCAGCTTTTGCTGAGGGCAAACAATTTAATGTGACATGTGAATGACAAACTGGATACGAATATTTACCCCCAAAATTACACTGTTCGAATGGTGCAGAGTCAGAAAAGGGAACCAGACATTGTGGTGATGGGACTGTGACAGTTCTCATTTCTGATCCTGACTTTCTCAGTATGTGTTTTTAGCTCAGTGAGACCAGTTTAGAACACTTTTGGGTTTATTTGATCACCACATTTCATTCTTTATCATTGCATGATCAAAAGAAGGATATGTAGATCTCATTCTCTCTCCTTGACATAGGTTTCAAAAAAGGGTGTCTTTAAAATGATCTGTGAAGTACAGTAATGGTCAGTATACAGAAATGCTACAATAAACTCACTCAGCAATCACTCAGCATTTATTCACCAACATGGCAAGAGTAAGTGTGATACCTCTGACCTCATTCTTGTTCAGCTGCAACATTTTTAGTTATTTAAACATGTCTTAATGGTATCTGTGAGAACCCCCAGAAACAAATATTCAGAAGTATGGCCTGGAGTTAAAACTAGTAGTATACCTATGCTGATATTTTGGTAGGCAGAAATAATAAGGATTAAAGTCTACAACTGCATAATGACCACTGCTCCTACTTTTTCCTACAGATACCCAATTAGCTTAGACCTTCTAAACCAGCTGTGTAGACAACATCTGAACTGGTTTTTTTGTCGTGGTGCTCCCATCCTTCTCCATCCCCCCTGCAAAGATTTCAGAGATTTCCAAATTTAATAATCAGGGCTGATTCAAAAAACTGTTTTTTAATTTATAGCATTTATGTGGAGAAGATACTTGTGTGTGTCTGTTTTGCCAGTGTGGGCAACCAGTCCAGTGTTCTCTGTTGCATCTCTTAGGATATTTTAGGAAAATTTGAATACAATTGTCCCATCATAGCTTACTCTTTCCCTTTGCTTGTATTCGTCTCCCTCAGAAACTACTAAGCAATGTCTTCAAGCTGGAAAACTTGAACAGTGATACTTTACTTCGCAATATATTCTTGGGGATTATTGATAGAAAAACTTTCCAATATTTTACATATTTTGGTCTTAAGTGAGTGTTGCAGCATTATACAGTGGTGCATTGTTTGTTAACAAAAAAATATTGGCTGAGATATTCCAAAAATTGATGATAAAGCTCTAAAAGTCATATTTTACTTATGGGAAATACTCAAGGTAGGTTTGTTCAGGTCTCTGCTTCTCTGATTTTGTGGCAGTATTGCATTGATTTTAAAGATGCTTCATCAGCATAATTGTGGATAATTTAGAAAGATGATACGAGGTGTACAATGGACAAACTGTTCCAGAGTGTTGCATACAAGCATTTTGGGCTATGTGGTTCTTAAAGGAGACTGAATTTCAGGTTACCTCATTGTGTGAAAAAAACAAAATTAAGTTTTCTGAAGTTTCATACCCATACTTTGATGCCAAACCCACTAATCAGTTCATGAATCTTTGGCTTGCATATATAAATAAATGCTAGTTCTCATTAAAAATAAGAAAGAGACTATCTGGACAGCACACATGATTATTATTCACTGAGAGTTTTCTTAGATGTAACACAGTCCTGTTTTCAAGGTTTGTGCAATGCAGCATTGAAAAGCTTCATATTGTTGCAATTTGATGAAGTATTTATAATTTTAAATTTTATTTACTTAATACTTTGATGATTATGACTTGTACTTTATGATTTTTGTTGACAAACTGAGAAAGAAACTTTTTTCCCCAATTACAGAACTGCTTAGCACTTGACACTGACTACTTTCTAAAGTATGTAGTGGATCTCAACTTTTCACAGAAATTTTCTTTAGGAGGTGCTTTCTAAATAAAGGGCTATTTCTAGTAGCAGCAGAAGAAAAAAATCCTAGAAGAAAACAACAGATACTTTGGTGTGCTTCAGTGTGATAAGAGCTAGCATTTGGTTTAATTGCTATATCCATAATATTTTAGCCATCAAGTTTTGAGCCTCTTCCAAGGAAGTTATTTTACTGTCATCTTGTCCTGCTAATCATTGTTCTAATAGCTACTTCTTACTTAGTTTTATTTGTGTATCTTCATGCCACAAGGCATGAATCATCTGGAATCAAAGAATGGGATGTAAATGTGAGTGGAACAATGTGGAAACTAAAATGGTGTATCTGTGCCAGAGGACGTTTTCAGAGGACACTGGAGAGGTGTCCTTGTGTATTGTTATTGTACCTTCAAACATGTGATGTGACAGAGCAGTGGCCCATGAGGAGCCTTGAACTCTGTCTTACAAGACACACAAAGTAAGCTTCGGGTTCCTTTAACACTTGTCCATAGGAACTGCAGAAAACCTGTTCTCCTTGAATTATGCTTCTTGTCAATACATTCTACAATGTCATGCGTATGTTGACAGGCGTGATGTTGTAGAGCAGTTGGGAAACTCAGGCAAGACATTAAATAATACTCTTAACAGTATTTCAAAACTGTGATCCTCCCTATTAAAAAGCCTTTTGCCATCTGCTGGCTTTTTAATTTTTCTCATAAAAGAGACAAAAATTCACTTGAAACTGTAGCAGAGCATGTCACATGATTTCCACCATTTCTCAGCTTTGGGATCATTGTCCTATAAAAATGCTATGTGCATTTCCTAAAGCTTGGACATATCATGACGCTTATCTAAAGAGAAAAATGATATATTTTTAAAAGAAAAATGCTGACCTAGTTAGTGAGGCTGAAACCATTCATTAATTAGAAGTCATAATTGCAATTACATGGTAAAATTAATTTATCACGAAAATAATCCTATCAGTTTTCCTTTTTGGAAAAATGGAACCAAATGATTTTAGCAGCCCGTATTGCTTAAGGCTGATATTACTGTGATACTGGTTTAGAGTGAATAAAGTAATCAAATTCTATTTTCAAGATCTGAAATTCTGACACTGCATCAATGATAGTTTATATATTATAGGAGATTCACTTGAGTTGTAATTTTGTAATTACATATAATATATAAAGCATATATGCACAGATAAATGCATAAAGGAAAATAGTGTGTTGAAATTTTAAAAGAGCAAATTGAAGATAACGCAGCACGTAATATATATATAAATTAATGTAATATGGCAAGTATGCTACAGTGTATGAAACTCAGAATGCCTTTTCTACCCTCCGGCTATTTAGACTTCCTTGATATTCAAATCTTAATGTACATTAAATGGAATTTAAGGAGGTCCACCTTGCTGGACCTCAGGCAGACTTGGCAAGTAGTGCTCCTTGGGGATACCGCTTTATGTATATATTTGCAAAGATGTTATAGCCATGAAATATAGTCCTTTGATGACATCATAACTGTGAAATATGACTTTATTTTGCTCACCAGCAGTCAGAGCTTTGCTTTATCTATATTAAGCAGTCTGTATGCATAAATAAAGAATACCAAATACTGAAGCTGACTGCTGTAACCTAACATGGCCATCTTCAGTTGGAGTACTCATCACTCTCTGTGATGCCATGTGCATTACTCGTGGAGTAACATGCTGTCACATGTCACTAAGTTTAACACTGTCTTCTCTCCAGAAACATGGTAGTAAGTACCGTGGGTACCGTTAGACAGCTATATGCCCAAATTCAGCAATTATTTATACTAACGAAAATTTTAACAGAGGGCAGAAATTTATTATTTTATGTCAAGCTAGTCAAACTTTGTCTTTAAACTTAAGGATCTCAGAAATCTGTCATTAAAATTTCTGGTGCTGTTGAAGTAAGTAGGAGAGTACACGTTGATGCCAATGGAGTTAATACCTAGTCTGTTAATGACTAGTTAATATATGAATGCATATATCATTTGCATAAGACTCACAAACACACTTACTTTTTAGGAGGAGATATAGTTAGCCACAGTCACCAGGCGAGTATTCATCTGCCTGGACTTTGCTACTGATAGGAAATAGGAACAAGTATACTTCTGAAGATCTGACAGTAATTGAAGTCTCCAAGAAAATGACTTCATAGAACAGTGCAAGAAATATATGCTTAAATCTACTTCACCAGACTGACCTGGCATTTAGAGATAGAATCAATATGTCCTTGTTTTATTTATCTTATTTTATCTTTTTAAAAAAATTATTTTATATCCTCAGGTAGTAAGAAAAAACAAATCTACTTTTAGAAGAGTGCTTTTGGTCTTCTGGGTCCCCATCTTGCCATGCATTTACAAACTTTTAATTTAATGCATATGAGCGTGCCATTAAGCAATGAACTGCTCGCATTCATTACGTTAAGCACATACGTAAGTGTTTGTAGGACTGTGGCCTTAGGTCAGAAGCTCTTCCAGGAAGGAGCTGCCTTTATCATTGTTCTTGCTACATACTCAGCAAACTGTTAAGTTGCATAAATTAGTAGGGAAGCGAATCAAAGTGATGCTAAAGGCCACTTTCCACTCCTCTGACAGTGTAAAAGGGCCTTAAAGGTTGAGCAAATTATTTCAACAAGACCCAGAATTCTGCAAGTAATAAATAAGGACTTCAAATTGTAACTTCGTGAGTTACTGTTAATTACAGAATATTGTTTCATGGATTTGATCTATTTTCTAACTCCCTTTGTAATTTGAAACATGTTTATTAAAATACTTAGTGTACAAGATGCTTTGACTCATATATACTTCTTAAAAGTGAATAGTTTGGTTTTTTTTTTCTTTTGAGAAGTAGGAGCTAAATCTTGAGGCTGCTGTTCATTTTCATTTCACAGTGACTTCATTGTCAGAGGTGGGATAGTGAGTTTAAGTTTTTAAATGATAACTCATTTGGATTCTGCAATCCTTTTTTTTTACTTTAAAACCCCATCATATTCCATGGCTTTAATTACAGCTGTGAAATACGGTATTGTGGTGTCATGATGAACACGGTCTTGATCTTATTTTATTGCTAGTAGTAAGCTTTTTGCTGTAAGTATATATAGGAATATACCAATATTATGAGTTGAGAGGAAAAGATGTTAAAATATTACCCAGGGATAGAAAAGAATTTTGATAACTAATGTCTAAAATGTTCCTAAGACAAATCTTTTCTTAAAGGAAGCAATAAATATTTTGTTATTATCTTTTACATTTTTTAAAAATAAAAATGTGTCATAAATTTGACTGAAGAGATATTCTGAAATACCCTGTGTAGAGCATCAGTCGCTCTTAGTTTCTTCCTCTGAAAAATCAGTTGCCTATCTATTGCCTATTGTTTTAATTGTTAGTCAAGTCCAAGCAGTACTTTAGAGTTATGACTGTTGCTTGATGATTTTCTTGAGCATCAGCGATTGGCTAAGCCTTATTGTAGCAGTTAAGGGGAAAGAAAAGAAAATTCACCCTTCTAAAGCTTTTATTTCCTTTATGAGAGCTTCCTAATTGTGGCCCAACCTGTTTATATTTTTCGCCAACTTAATTTTTCTTCTGCACAGACACTACCACCATTCATCTTTTGCCTTCCTTATGCAATATTTGGCATAATAAACCAAGTTCATGTATACTGTTTTCACTTAGCCTTATAGGTATGCATTGTGAGATACAGGGAGTGAGATTATTTATCTGAATAAATTTAGTTCGTGGGAAAACTGTGGCACCTAAGTCTATATTTTGTCCTCTTGTAATCGTGGCCCGGTGGTACCTACTGTTGCATGTGTCATTCCCACCTTCCTTGCCTGCACTTGTGCTCCCCTTCACGCATGCAGGTGGTCACAGCACGGTGGCTGTCGAGGGGACAGCCCAGCGGTGCTTAGCGGAGCAAATGCCTTTACATTTTGGTTGCTTAAAAGCGCTTCACATGAAGAGGCAGTTTCCCCAATGTCCTCGTGCATGCGTGCTGAAAAAAATGACATTTTCCTTGTCAAGTTTCGTTTCTTTAAAAAATAAAAGAAAAATAAAATATTTTTTTTTAAAAAAGCTTTTTGTTCTTTCTATTCCCTTTTGATCATTCATAATTTCTGATCATCTCCTTTTGTATTCCTGGTCCGATTTTGTTCCTGCTCTTCATTTCTACTGTGCTCTGCATTCATTCTCTTTCTGTCATTTATTTCCTTTGATTCTGTTAAAGTCCTTTTTCCATGTGGTATGTGTCTTTCATACATTACAATTATAAAACAATTCTGCATTCTCTTCACGCAATGCAAATTTATTTACCTAGCTTCCTAAGTTTGGATGCAGTGTTTCCTGCAGTATTTATCAAGGAGAGAATAGAGAGAAACGAGCAGACTATTCTTGTCTTTGCTGTATTTTCAAAGAGTGTCTGCTGGTGTTCATTTGATTTTGTTCCCCAGCTATGTATATAACACACGCATATGTATCATCAATTCAATGAAAACACCACAGAGAAAATGAATTTTCTGAAATTGGGAGGAAGTTTGCAGCAAACAGTGGATTATATTGGTGTTATATAGCTATCTCATCAAAAGGTAGCAAATGCACAAGACCTTTTGCGCTTTTCAATTTGAAAGAAAATTATTTCATTAGAAAAAAAAGAACCATCACTCTGGATGTTGGAGAATGCCAGAGCCTGATGAAACCAGCTGAAGAGACAAACTGAGTGTACGGATGCAGATTAGCCTTCAGAAGATGAGGGTGTAAAAGGGATTTAATGGTAGGATGGATTATAGAAATCCTTGTAACAATGTTAAATAATTATAGTTCCAGCCGAGATCAAAGCAGTGCTGATTGAACCCCCTCAAGCTGTTAACATGGAGTATCTTGAAGAAAAAAAAAAGGGAAAAAAAAAAAAGCCCTCTGAGATTGGTCAGCCTGTGCTGACAGTGTCCTCTGATCTGGGGAAGTTCTGGCTGTATTGAAGGTACAACATGTGGGGGAGGGAAAGATGGAGGGAAGGATTTATCAGTCCCAGTAGGCTATTTGGGTGGGGCTTTTGTTTGGTGTGTTTTTAAAGGAGGAGGAAGGAGCTGCTGTAATCAATGTTACTGGAGTTCACACACGGACTGAAATTGCAGTAAACTTGTGCACAATTGGCTTCTTTCCATATTGGAAAAAGGATTAAATTTCTTTAGCAGAACTCTGGTCTGTAACAGAAAATGATTAGACTCTTCTTTTTTGTTGTTTTTTCTTTTTTTTTCTTTTTCTTTTCTCCCTTTTAAACTGTAGTTCCTATATACATACCTACCCAGCAACAACTATTAGTAGCAATAACTGGAAGAACGCCTTTGTAGTAGCGATATTTAGCTGCAGGCAGGGAGTACAGTTGCTATGCCCATTCAACAGCATTAAACATTTATTCTCATTGCCTTGCTTTCCTGGCATTCATGCCTGAAGGATTATGTTTATGCCTCTATTAATAAAAAAGGAGAAGTCAAAGTTAAATCCTTATGGTTTGGTGGCATACTAACTTGTGGCACAGCCAAAGCTTTTCTGTTTTCATAGCTGTCTGTAAAGTATAGCACATCTACTTTGCTTCAAAGAGAAATTTATGAGTTTGGCCATGTTGAGGTGTATTTCTAGTGATGATGTATCCAGTATGTTTGGGTGCAAATGGAAAGCGAGAGGGTGCAATAGTAATAAAAAACAAGGGCGAAAATGACACCTTATGGACTAGATCTGTCTGCAGGTATGATTTAATCTAGCCCCATATTAGTTTGGACTTTGGCTTCCCAGGGTGGCAGGTTAGCAAGAATGACCATTGCTGAAAGGGCATAATGTGTGACAGCTGCTGGACATCTCCTCTTGGGTGTAGCAGGCAAAAAGGTGCTTCAGGAAGGCATCATCATCACTGATAAGGCTGGATGGCCTTACCATCACAGAGATTTTGCCAGTGAGTGGTCTGCTACTTTGGAAAGTCGAAATGATGTGTAAGACGAAGAATGGGAAATGCCAATGTGGATAGGCTCTCTCTAGTTCTATGAATACATGCACATGGCTGTATGTTTGAACAAATCCAGGTGCTTTTGTTTTCTCTGTGCACCCAGTATGCTAAATGCCAATCAGAGAGTATATCAAAGAACTGCTTTGTATTTCAGAGATTAATGATGTGTGACCAACCCCCAAACCTGTTATCAGATTCCCCTGTAAGAGGCTGTAGTAGTATTTTCCAAATGCTATACATAATGAATGAAGGCATTTAAATTGCATCGTCCCCAAGGGCTTTTGTGGCTAATTTCTTGAAAAATGTGACAACCTGTAGATGTCCAAGTTACAGTTTCTCTGTCTCTATTGTCCTGGCCAAGGCCTATGGAAAATGTGGAAGTTTGTCTTCTGATGATCCTCTGGAGCATTGTCTCACCATGTTGGCTTAAATCACACAGAAGGTGCTGTGGCTGACCTGAGCTTTCCTGTCAAAGGTGTGATCTGAGACAAGATAGAAAGGATTTTGCAGTAATCTCTAGGACATCTTGGCAAAGATCTGCAAAGTTATTTAGGTATGTAACTCTATTTGATATATAGTGGTTTGTAAGGTTAAACATGTCTGCAGGAGCAGGGTGTAACTTCTAATCAGATATTTGCATTGCTGTGTAGAAACAGATAATACCATTCAGCGAGCTTTAAGGAAGTGGTATGCTAGTTCAGACCTACCTGGCATTTAAAGCAGGGGCTTTTAAAAGACAGCAGTTGTCAGTGGGATTGTGCCTGGGATTGGGGAAACTACTGGAGTCCTGGTTGGGGATCTCACAATTTCATTTTATAAAGAGAGAATTTGAAGGAAGGAGTTGATGCTGTTTGGACATACAGCGATGTTATTTTTATAGTATAATTTTGGATGTAGCGAAAACCGATGTGATAAATGCTTTGGAAAAGAAATCACCGCATGCCAGCCTGTGCTAACAACAGTTGAACTGTCAGCATGATTTTTAGTTTATACTGGAATAAGGGAAGATTAGTTGCTTTTTGCAGATGGAACATAGTAAGCTTTATGATTTGGTAGCAAAAATTGATTAGAACTGTGTATTTAGTCTGGGTTAATTTTGGAGTGGTTACCTGCAGGGTTAGTAAGGAGAGAGGGAAAAGGAAGACCTACTGAAGCTGCTTTTAAGGACAATTGAAGGCAGGAGGGGAGGAGAAAGGAAACCATAAGGAAGGTTTCTTAACTTGAGGAATAGTTTTATGGACAAAAGGAATGTTGCCTCAGAAAATGTGCAGAATTCCTTTTTTTCTTCCCCCGCCCTGTCTGGGGTTCTGCAGGTGCTATCAAAGATGAATAAAAAAACTGAGAATCACCAAGAAGTCAAACTTATTCCATCACCAGTCTCTTCTGCCCGATGGTCATTTTATATGGTTCTCTCTCTTTTTCTTTCCAACAAAGAATTAAAAAATAGATTTTTTTTTAACTCCCCCTGCACCCCTGCCTTGCTTTGTAACCCTTCCTGAAATCACAGAGGAAGAGTTAATAATGGAGCTAGCTCTAGTGCACGTTACCTACCTATTCTCACTTCTTCTTCACACTTAAAACCCCTTCACAGAGGATTTTAGAATGGGAAAATGCTAAATCAGCTCTTTCCCTGTCCTTGCCTTCCTAGCTTTTTTGTCATTGTGCTACAGAAAAAAAGGATCAGACTCCAAACCTTTAAGCAGTAGCTGCATTTGAAAATAATCTAAAGTAAAGAGATGTCTTTGTGCAATAAGGAGCATCATTCTTCCCCTTTGTGTTCCAAAATGACAAATTATTGCCCCTTGACAGTGAATCTGAAATCAGATAACTGAGACTCACTGGGTGATTTTTATCTCCAGAGTCCATGTAAATTTGTTGTAGGCTGTGTGTTGTGCATACTGTTTGCAGTAGGATGGTACAAGCTCAGAGATATATCCAGCTGTGTGTGGATGACTCGAAGATCTGGCATTTTATATGTTACCAGAGGGAAAAAAACCTGATTAGACTTACAAATTTCCTAGTTATTTCCAATTGACATTACTATTTTAAAATCTAAATTGTTCTCCTTTTTGCCATAACTTTCCACATTTTTATTTAGATTGAGTTTACAATGTGTTCTAGCTGGAAGTTAAAACACAGACGATAAAGAAGGCAACCTTCTCCTTCTTTAGTGTCCTCCCCCTCCAGCCAGTCTTTGTGCATCCGTTTCTGAATGCAGTGTAAAGATTCCGGTTGCCACACACCATCCGTCAAGACACTGGAAGGGGAACTGCGGTCTTGTCCCTTTTGTCACCTTACGCATCTTTTATTGACACGCGCATCGAGAGGAAGCAAACTTTTTAGGCCTTGGTTAATTAAGTGTATTGGAGATAGTTATGGCTGGTGTATCTCATCCACTGAACTTAGAGGGAAATACATTTCTAATAATTTTTCAGTTCGACACTTTCAAAATGCGAAGTTTATCCCACGTTAAAAAAAGCAGAAAGGAAATAAGTTGGTTATAAATTCCAACTTTCTGGATGTTTTAGTTTGTTTCTGAAATTTTGCTAAAAAATAAATAAATCTGTTTTCTAAATAATTACTTTCCTTTTAAATTGATATTACATAACTTTGATAACATCTGAAATCTTTATTTTAATCTCTTGCACTGTGCAGTGTCCCACACCATATGGTAGTTTATATATGGCTGTAAACTAGCAAATTTCTCTCTTACCCACATTTAAAGATCTTCTGTTATCTTATAAATTATAATCGAAATTGCACAAAATGGATTGGAATACTAACCAAAATGTACCTTACAGTCTCAAAGACAAGATTTAAAGCTATTATTTGAAGACAGGGTTTTGGCCACTGGCCTTCTTTTGAAGACTTTTTTTTTTTTTTTAAACTACTATTTGTTTACATTTCTAAGACAGGCACAAATCTAAACCTTTCTGTGCACAGATATTAGAATACACTTTCACAGATTTCCTTGAGTAGTTTACTGCGTTGCTTATTGTAGTCATCTCAGATACTTGGTTGTTAAAACTGGTTACATGCACATGTGGATTATTGCACATTGAAAGGGCAGAACATGTATCAGTCTTTATTGTCTTCTGTATGTACCAGAAGAGACTGAAAGATGTAACTTCGTGCGAGTTTTCATACGTCTTTTCAGTAATATATTAAGAACACTCTAAATATCTATTTTATGTATGTATCATGAAAAATATTCACAACCAACCACTCACTATTTCTGTCATACCATTTTAAAACATTCTTTTTAGGTCACCTGTTAGATTTATGAATTCTTAGTCAGTAAACTAGGACAGATGCCTAGCAAAAAAACAACCAACCAACCAGCTTAGTCCTCAAACCTGATCTGTAGTTTTCTGTGGCTGTGGTGGAGTATATTGACCACCATAAACCCCTACTGTAGTTAGCACAGATATAGTTAATTTCACATTCATAATGCTGAACTTTATAATTCGTGCATATAGACATGTAGAAATAAATCACTAAACCCCATTTTTCGTGTACCAAATTCTCATGTTTCAAAAGCAGAGCATAGAGAATGACTGTGGTTTATTTCTTATAATTACAACTTTAATTTCAAACTTCAGCCTAGATATATCTCAGGTATTTCTCTTCAGTGAAGTCTCTCACCCATGTAGAACACTGCCCCCTCCGCACCTTAGTCTTCACCTTGAGTTTAATGAGGCTTTTAAGTCATGTTACGTGGTCTCTTGAAATTTTAGTTTATAATTGAGCTAGTCTAATTCAATATGGTTTGCTCTGCAGTACAGCTGCAAACTTACTTCATTCAAGTAACTAGTCCTCAAATATTTACCCAGATGCTGAGCTAGAGAGGAATTTTGTGGGGTTCATTTATGGCAATGCACAAACCACCAAATCATCTCACTGCCACCATCAGATGAGACTCGTGGTGCTATTGGCTCAGCAGGGTCCTGACTTAGGATTTCACTTGCGCTTAAATAATATGCATATCATGTAGTTTAAAGCTGTGATAACTTGAACATAGATAAGTGCTGAAAAGAGGATTTGAAGATTGGGATTCTATGTAAAACAGCAAATGCTCCTGAGGTCCCAGAGCAAGGTCTAAGGGACTATTGAAAGCATCTTCCTTGCCTTCTGAAGCTGGTGAATTGGAAGGCTCTTCACAGAGGATGTCTGTCTTAGCCTTTCTTCTTCTGAATCTACTTTGCCATTGCTGCATCTTAGAAAAGAGGCTGCAGACTAGGCTAGTGGTGGGATGGGACTGAAAACGTGTCTAAATTGAGGGGAGGGTCTTGAGGTGTAATGGGAAGGGTTTGGACCTAACTGGCACACGCAGTATTCAGTATGTGTGCAATAATGTGCAGCATGCAGCCTGTGTGGTGTTACACTTGCTGTGTCTCTCCTTTGGACACAGCTTCTGAATCATCAGTAGACCACTTCAGCAGTCTTAACTGCCTAGTTTTTAAATTTGCCTGGCTCAGTGGCTTGCTTTGGCTCAGGAGAGACTAACTGGGGGTTGGCAGTGTTATGGGTGCACACATTTCTTTTCCTGATTCAGAGGTCTGCAGCAACTCAGTCAAAAGTAAAAGAATCCTTATATAAGCAAATAAAATGTGAATTGGATACAAGGTTCCTGATTTATATAAAAACATTCTCTAAAAGTACTTCATTTCTTTTACTACTGCAATAAAATAATTTTACAGTTAGTAACATATAACTTACAGGAGTGACAAATTTGGTACTTAAAAAATATTTAGGTTAAAAAAACCTGTCACTTCTAGTAAGTCATTTTTAGAGCGTAATCACTTTAATTCTCCTCTCTAATTTTATCACCAGGAGACAAGCTCTGAGCCCCCTAACCTCCTGTAAAAATCTTCGTGCTGCTGCTCATTGTGGCTCCTGGTTGGAATGACAGAACAGGGATCGAGGCTGGCTTGGCTGATCTAGGAACCAGGGAAACATTTCTTCATATCTAGCAGCCTGAGTGGTAGATAAACATCATTAATGTCAGGTCACTTGACGTCCAAGTTTAACATAAAACACTAAGTTGTCAGGAAATACAGCATGAAACTTATGACATGTTCTACTTGGGCTGGAAAAACTGTGAGTATATAGTGACAGTAATGTGGCCCTGGCACTGCTATTGATTTGAAGAGTTGTTTACAGCCCTGCACAAGACAGGCTATTTGAGCTATACTCAGAGTATCTGTTCTCCTAGAGTAGTCTCACACAGTTATGGAACAGCGTTATATGATTTACATTGGAGTGTTATGGATAAACGTCACTGAGGCAATAGGGGCCTGTGAGGAGGGAAGTATAAAGTCTCCACTGCAGGCTAATCCAGCATATCTGGAGTCCAAAAACAACATGTCCTGCTTCTCTTTGCTTCCCCTATGATTTTCATGCATTAGGAAGCTACAAAAATTAAGGAGCTTTTTAGTCTACCATTCATGTTTGTTTGAATTTCATACATTTTTTGGGTTAAACATTTGATGTTTTATTGGAAAATCCATAAAACAACTCAGCATGTGCTGAGAATCACAGAACATTAGGAGTTGTAAGGGATCTCTGAAGATCATCAAGTCCAACCCACCTGCCAGAGCATGATCCACCTAGACTAAATCGCTCAGGAACACATCCAGACAGGTTTTGAGTGTCTCCAGAGAAGGAGACTCCACACCCTCTCTGGGCAGCCTGTCCCAGTGCTCCATTACCCTCACAGTGAAAAATTTCCTCCTTACATTCACATGGAACTTCCTATGCTCCAGCTTGCACCCGTTGCCCCTTGTCCTATCACTGGCCATCACTGAGAAGAGCCTGGCTCTGTCCTCCTGACTCTCACCCTTTACATATTTATAAACATTAATAAGGTCACTCCTCAGTCTCCTCCAAGCTAAAGAGGCCAAGCTCCCTCATAGGGAAGGTGTTCCAGTCCCTTAATCGTCTTGGTGGCCCTGCGCTGGGCTCTTTCACTTAGTTCCCTGTCCTTCTTGAACTGAGGGGCCCAGAACTGGACACGAAATTCCAGGTGTGGTCTCACCAGGGCAGAGTAGAGGGGGAAGAGAACCTCTTTTGACCTACTAACCACACCACTTCTAATACACTCCAGGATGCATTGGCCTTCTTGGCCATGAGGGCACATTGGAAAAATACGTAGGAAGAAAAAGTTGGAGTAAATTGAGGCAGAATTTTATAATAGGATCTCTATGAGACCTAAGGTTAGGGCATCCAGTTACAAATCTGAGTTGATGTCTGTACTTCCAGAATTTTTTCTACTTCAAACTGACTGGTTGTCTGTTAAACATATACACAGAATTCTGTGGGAAAGCACAGAAATTGACATCTCTCTATCTTTACATGATGACCAGAGCAAAGTTGCCATGGGCATCATGCATTATTGGTTAAAAAAATCTCCACTATCAACACAAAGGGCTGATAGGGAAATATCCTATCCAAGTGTCCAAAGTTCTTATGAAATGACAGTCACCATCACAAGTTCCATCCAGAAAGCAAAACTGTCAGCTGTGCTCTGTGCTGTACTCAGTTTCATTCGGTTCACTCTGAGCGTAGAGAACCTCTTTGCTTGTCTCTTTGCATTTTAATAGATTTAGAGGAATATTAACCTACCACCCCAGAATACAGCTGTGTTTGAGTTTAGACACCTATGGAATCAGAATAAAGAGAGTTCTAGATATATGTCATGATAAGCAGCTGCTGAAGTGAGATTTTCTACATCCTTTTCTTCAACGTTGTTACGTATATTCTACTGAACTTCAATTAAGAACTAAATTATTAAGTCTTGACCCTGTCTTTAGTTCTGATTTGTATTGAAAATGTGTTTTACATATCGGAAAGAGAAAGCATGAATAACTGACATGAGTTATGAATAAGAGGAAAGTGGTGCTTTTTATTTAGATTACTATGCAAGACATTTTCCTTTCACTGATGTTTTTAAAATGTAATCAGACTTTTTCATCCAGGAGAGCCTTGATTCAGGGAGGCATTGCGTATTAATGTATCAATTATTAATTAATAGTTATTAATTAATAACTATGAATAATACCACTATTTAGAATCACAGAATAATTTAGATTGGAAGACACCTCCAGAGGTCATGTAGTCTAACCCCAGCTCAAAGCTGAGCTAACTTAAATCAGGTTGCTAAGGACGTTGCCCAGTCAAAGTTTGAACATCACCAAGTACGGAGATTTTACAGTCTTTCTCAGCAGTGTCCAATGTTTGATTTGCTTGTTTAACTGTTCTAATGTTTTCCTGCCTTCCGTTGTGGAAATACCTAACATTTTCCCTTGTTGCAACTTGTGTTGGTTTCTTCTTGTCTTCTCCCTGAGCACCTCCAGTAGGAGAGTAGCTTTGTGTTGTCTTTACCCTTCCACTGTATAAATACAGCAGTTAAAATGCCTTAGCCTTCCTGTCCAGACAATGAACTTCACAGCTTTATCAGCCACCCTTTGCTGCAGTCCCCTGGTAGTCTTGTGGTCCTCCACCAGGATCATCATACAGGTTTGTATATACCGCTCAGTAGATTCGTACAGAGCCCAGTATGCAACAGGTCGCAGGATGCTATAATAGCGCACTGAGGATATAGGCCTGAACTGTCTACTCACTGATTCTTTTTAGCAAAACTACGTTCCAGTTGGACAGCATCCAGCCTGTGCTGTTGCATGGAGCTAAGCTGTTCCAGGTACAGGACTTGGCATTTGCCTTGGTTGAACTTCATGTGGTTTCTAGTAACTGGCCTCCAGCTGAACTTCATACTGGTATTCATCGATTCAGTGGTTCATCCAGTTTTTTACAACACTTTGTAATCTATCCATTCGATTCGTATTTCATATGTGAGTGTTCTGTGGAAAGCTTTTCTAAAGTCCAACGATACCCACATTTTTCCCCTAACCTGCTGAGACAGAGAGCTCAGCAAGGGAGGTGGGGAAGTTGGTCATACCTGATTTGTCTTTAGTAAATTCATGCTATGTGTTCCCAACGACATGTCCCTGATGATGACGTTGAGGAGAATTTGCTTCATGCTGTTCCCAGGGATGTAATTTGGGTTAAAAACTGGTAGTTCCCTAGAACTTCCTTCTTACCTATCTTGGTGGTTGGTGTAATGTTTGCCTATTTCTAGTCAGAGGGGAGTTTCCCTCCTCACAGTTGCCTCAGTGTTTCCAAAGTGATGGAGAATTCATTCATAGTGACATTGGCCAGTTTCCTCATCATCCTTGGATACAGCCCATCTGGTCCAATGGACTTGTCTATGTCTAATTTGCTGAAGTGCTTCCTCTCTTAATGCTCCACTCCTGTGGTCTAGACTTAAATCACTAGACTCAGGAACCTGAGGCACACCTTAGAAGTAAAAATGGAACTTAAGAAGGCAGTTAGAGCCTCAGACTTTTTCATGTCCTTTGTCATTACTTTGTCCCACTGAATACCCTCACATTATTCTCCATTTTAATTTTGCTGCCAATGTTTCTGCAGAAATATATGCTACTGCCCTTCAAATCTCTCCCTATTTTCAACTCAGGTTAGAAAAGCATTTCAAGAAATACTTAGATGGTCCTTTAAATTTTGTCTTATCTAAATGCTGTCATCTGTGAGTTTATTTGGGGTCATCTTCAGTCAGTAGAACTAAGCACATTTACTCATTCAGTTTTAAGATAGTTACCTACAGGAGAGGGGATAATGTTACCTTTTTGGAACATGTTTCAGTTAACTACAGACAGAACCTGGATGTGTAGCTTATACTTTAAACCAAGTTTTTAAACAGTTGAAGTTAAACTGTTAACCACAGTTTAAACAGCTAATGTCTGAATTCTGCTCATAATTCAAATAAAGGTGCTCAAGGTCTGTCCTGAATTGGCTTAGTTCATCAGTAATGTCAGAGTAGCAACTGGTGGTTTTCTCATTGATCTTCCATGATAATAGCTGTTACTTGTATTTAATTTATAGGATCATGAAATAAGATTAGTTAAATATAGAAAAGATAATTGGGGCCAAATTCTGTTCCTCAGACTTCAAAACTGACTAATGCTTTTAAATGTATGTTTAATATTTTTGTTTTGTGAAAAATGTATTTGAATGCACACTGAATGGCCAAGTCTAATAATATCTGGAAACACTTTCAACAAAGTCATCTTTGTTCTTAGAGTACAGAGAAACAATACTAAAATGTTTCTGAACAGTTTGTAGGGAAGTTGGTTTTAGTGAATTTACAAAGAGGAAAGAAATCAAAATGTCATAAGATTTCTTTCAGTACAGCAGAAAAAAGTTATGAATTTGCCTGATAAGGTGTCTTAAAACTTATTTTCTTCTTATGCACAGACCTGCTTCATGACCAATTAGGTCATGTAGGGGCAAGCCCTCACTAAATTTGAATAGCAAAGTTTTTTCTACATAGTGTGAAATGTCCAGAGTTTGATTTTATTTTTTTCTCTTCACACACTGAGCAACTATAATTGCAGTTACAGCCATTGAGGATGGTAGGTTATAATCATAGGCTATCTAAAGAAAAATAAAATGTAGACATATTTTTCTTAATCTTTGCAGATTTACATCCCATTCCCTGGGGCTTTTGAAGCTATGTAATTAATGTTTGTAACATGATTATTGTTTATTACGAAAATAATCATGCACTCTGAACCTCACTAGATGTGAAAAGTCATCAGAGACACAGGAAATAACTATTTCCACAGCTTTCATATCGTGTTGGAGCCCTGTTCAGTTAAAACAACCAGGGAACAGATCTTAAGATGAAAACAATAAACTGGTTTGATGCTGAACCTTTGATGATATTGAGCTTAAATATATAAAGTGGAACGTGTTTCCAAAAGCTACCACAAGTGGCTGAGTCAGAGGATCTAGGGAATGACATCCAGTGAGCTGATTCCATTATGACATAAATATACAGTATAGTGCAGTCCGCTTTTCTATATATTGGATGCTATGTGATTATGTTAGTTTCATTTTCTCCTGGAGCTTCTTTTATTAAGTTGCATAAATCATGAGAGCACAGTAGCCATGAGTCACTTCCAGTCCTGTTTGTTCACCAAATTCATTGCAGGTAACCACAAGCTGTATGATCACTTACTATAGGAGTTATCCTTGAAAGATACAGTTAGAGGACTTTTTGTTGTTGTCTCTAATTTGCCTTAAATGTGAAGGTACTTTCTTAGGCTGATGCGAACACCAAGCTAATGCTTCATGCTCTCTTAAAAAAAATCATATTTGAGGGAGCTTTAAATGAGGTTACACTATTCTTCAATCTCTCTGATGCTTTTGCAGAGAGAAAGAAGAAACACTTAAAAGTGTAGTGTTTGATATTTTTCTCTCTCAACACCCCTTCTCTTAGGGGTGTTGTTTCTACTTAACATTTGTGCATTTATAAATGTAAAATCTGCTTTAATAACAATTGCACGTGCAACTGCTTGAGCATCAGGATGACAAAATAAGATGCATACTGTCCTATGTTAAGATCAAAATCACTATCTTTGATATAGAAACTAGTTTGATGATAAGGTTGCTTCATCAAATGACATCAGTGAGAAAGTGACTTTTTTACTGGAAGTTAACTTAAGTTCCTAGACACTGTAAAACTACTAAGTAAAGCATGTAGGGAAATGATAGATTCATAAAGTGTGTAAAAGGTCAGGAAAAACATTAGTTTGAGTAGCCATAAGCTAGAATTTTGTTATGGTTTGAAGCACAACATACCCTTAAAAGACTATTCTGTCCTATAATAATTCATGTTGGAAGGAACCTCAGGACATCTGTGATTTAGTCTCCTGCTCATAGCATCGTTATCTCTGAAATCAGCCCAGGTGGATTAGGACTCTGTCCTGTTTGATCTGGAAAATCTCCAAGGAAGGAGACTGTGTGCTTTCTGGACAACCTGTTCCAATGCTTTGCTATCCTGATGGAAAAAGTATTGCCTCATATCCAGTCTGAATGTTTCTTGTCCCGTTTCATGTCCAGTTTTTCTTGTCCTCCTGTCATGCATCACTGTTAGCACCCTGCCTCTACCTTCTTGATGAGCTTCTCTTAATAATGTAAGGCTGCTGCTAATTCCCCCTTGAAATCTTCTCTTCTCTAGGCTGAACAAGTCCAGTTCCCTCAGTCTTCTGCAGGGTAAGTGTCCCTGACCGTCTTCATAGTCCTTTGCTCAACTTGCTTCAGTTTTTCAATATCTTCTAGTGGAATTCTCAAGACTGTGTAGTATTGCAGATTTTGTCTAACAACTAGAGGGGTATAATCACTTCCCTTGGTCTACTGGCAGTGCTGCTGTTAATACGGCCTGGGAAGCTGTTGACCTTCTTTGCTGACAGGGCATACTGTTGGCTCATGTTCAGCTTTCTGTCAACAAACACCCCCAGGTACTTTCCAGCAGACCTGTTCTCCAACTAGGCAGTGCCTGCACCAGTGCAAAGGTTCCTTCCTTCCCAAACCCAGGATGTTGCATTTAGTCTTGTTGAGTTTCCTGAGCTTCCTGTAAGCCTGCGCCTCCTGTCTGTCTAGGCCCTTCTGAATGTCATTCCTGCTTTTGAATGGGTTCCCTCCCAGTTTGGTATTATCTGCAGATCTGATGACAGTGCATGTCAACCTATTCTCCAGGTCACTGATAATGGTGTTAAACAAAATGGTTCCTAGCATAAATCCTGCAATACTCCAGGTTTAGTATGACTTACTAACCAGTACCAGTTAAGCCCAACTATCAGCTAATCATGGAGTCACAGAATGGTTGGAAGGGGTCATTCAACCCCCCTGCTCAAGCAGGGCAACCTAGAACTGACTGCCCAAGGTTATGTCCAGAAGAGCTATCGAATATCTCCAAGAACTCTCCAGTTGCCTCTGGTCCTGTCACTGGGCACCACTGAAAAGAGCCTGACTCTATCTTCTTTACACGCTTCCTTCAAGGACTTGTGCACACTGATGAGATTCCCCCCTGAGCCTTCTCTAAGTTAAATAGCCCCAACTCTCTCAGCCTTTCTTCATTTGAGAAGTGCGCCAGTGCTTTAATCATCTTTGTAGCACTTCACTGGGTTCTCTTCTGTATGTCTATGTCTCTCTTATACTGGAGAGCCCAGAGACAGACACAATACTCCAGGTATAGGAATTATACCAATGCTGAGTAGAGGAATTAAAATTTTCTATAAATAATAATATTTTAAAATAGTTTATTTATTCTATAAATAATAATCCTGGTCGGTTTTTTTAATAGTATTTTTGGTAGTTTGATTTGGTGTTGGAGATTTTTTTTTTTTTTAAATGTCCAGCCTATCTGAGCCTAAATTTGCTTACTTGCACTTTCCAGCCATCTTTGCTGTATCTTTGGTTGCTTGATCAGGAACTCTACTATCATACATATTTTCCTCTTTTAGGTGTGTGTGCTTCCAAGTCAAACCACAGCATTCTTTTTGATAAGCTGAGGGAACTTAATGACTTGACTCTTTCCTGGCCTTTTAATTATTTTTCCACTAAACTTCTTCAAAGTTTTCAACTTCCTTCTGAGAACCAGGGCAAGAGAACTGGGCACAGAATGGTAGTAGACTAATTCCAGTGCCATCTGACCTGGTTAACGTAACCTTTCTACTGCCGCATGGTATATCTTTTCATTGCTACTATTTTGTAGCACTTGCCACCATACATTTCCACTTCTGGCTATAGCATTCAGCTGGGAAATCCCATTCAGCTGATAAGAGGCCTGAATTTCCAAACAGTTTTTCATAGTCAGTGCTTCTCAGAGGAGAGTCCCCTGCCCTGTGGGTATGTCCTGCATTGTCTGGTCCCGTGGGCACTTTGTTTTTCTATATTACCACACACACGCAGTGAGCCCAGGCTTGCCAGCTCATTATGCCATCCTATGCGAGCTTTCTTCAGTGTTCAGCTCTCTCCAGTTGTTTTCTTTTCCCTAGACTTTGCCATTAAATGATTTCTTTCTTTGTTCTTGGTCGTTCGTAAGGATGCTAACTACTGAAAGGCCAAGAACCAGTGCTTTCCAGGCTACGTTAGAAATATATCCATCAGTGACTAACAGTGTTCCCATTTGTCATTTTCCCACTTTATACTGAGGTTTATTTTTTGAGTATTGAGTATAATAGTCCAATTGTAATGTAATAATTATAATGGAATATTGTATTATATCCTATATACATCCTATATATATCCTATATATATCCTAATTATAATGGAATATTGTATTAAGTCAAATACCTTACGGGAGTGTAAATGTAATAGTGGTAATGTGTGATTTTTATCAGCTAAGCATTTTCTGGTTAATAGAAAACACAAAGTTAGTATTTTAAGATACTTTCGCAAAGCATATGTTGATTTGCACTAATTTTATTGCTTTTATTTAATTCTCTATTAATTAAGCCCTATATCATCTGTTCAGATTGCTTTGCCATGTATCAATATCAGACTGACAGGCCTATTATCCAGGTCATTCCCTTCTTGTTTTTAAAATATTGGCACAACATTAGCCTTCGTTAGAACAGTTGTAAGAGTCCTACAGTGGCAAAGAAATAATTTATTTTTAAAGTAAGTCTGTAAAAACAGCACATAGCATTAATAGAAGAATACATCATAGAATAGAATAAAGAGCATGCAAGGAAATAGTAGAAATCGGTAGCATTCACAAACACAGTAGTATGCATTAGTGTTGTCAAGGAAATAATTGAACAGATGAATAAAGTAATTGATGTTATTAACCTGGCCTACAATTCAGCTTGTATTCCAGGAAAGGTGTCATACAAAATATTTGGAAAGAAAAATCCAGAGACCAGTAAGGCTACACAGTGAGTCCCTCACTGATTCAGTGAGCAATTACTCTGAAAGCAGTCCTTTGACAGTCAGTGAATCTCCCATGTCCGCATGGCTCACAGTCTGTTCTCTAAATGAAGGTAGCATCATAAATGGTAAACACAAACCTTTAATAAAAAGACCTTATGTGATACATTGGATATTTAAAGACTGAATTACATGTTAGTAAAGAAGAAATCTGATACCTGTATTTTAATAAAACATCTGATCCTCATGAAACCATACTCCCAGACTGATTAATTCAAACTGGCGTATATGTGAATGCAATCACTTGGAGTGAATCTGGCCCAAGAATCATAAACAAAAGGTTCTCATAAAATAATAGAGTATTGAATTTTTAGGGCACCATCTGGCAATGATGTAAAGGGATCTGTTCCTGGTAAGGATTTATTTATTTGACTTTACTTAATACCTTGATTAATTATTTGAATAGGGTTATTAAAATAATACTAAGTTGGGAAAGAGTTTTAGAAACTTAATGGAAAAATATGTATGGTCATTTTGTTTGTCCAAAGAACCATACTCAGAAAAGAAAATCAAGGTCTGACATTGCAATGAGACTGCATGTGTCTCAATAGCAGAAAAATACTGACAAATTTGAAAAAAACAGGGAAAAAGAATAATAGTGATAGGATGCTGTAGAATACAAATTTTTTGAAAACATACATTGAATTTGCGTGAGAAATGTTTTAAGGCTCTGCTAGGCAGTTATGAGCTACTTAGAACCATTATCTGTCTGTTGTAGTGCCCAGTAATGGATAAATTGGAAAAGATGATGGCGGTGAGGTAGAGGTATTGCCCCAATTATTACCAGCCATCTCCTGGTACTCTGCTCTCTGCAGCTTTCTTGATCGGAAGTTGTATCTTTACATTTGATAATTCTGATGAACTTTACTTGTATGAATTTCTGTTATTGCTATAGCTTTGGCCTTCACACTCTTGGGTAGAGAAATAACCTTCTTTTGGTGTATTTTAAATATGTTTGATTGTTTCATTTGATGACCTCTGGTTCCTTAAGTGTGAGAAAGAGGAATGTTTTTTACTACACTTGCTGCTCAAGTTTGTAAGTACATCGGTCTTATCACCTCTACTTCATTTGCAACTCTACGGAAGACTTACAGAACTCTGAGAAGTGAAAAGGTAAAATATTTTATTTATTTAAAAAGTAAGGTAAATTAAGAGGGAGTGAAATGAAAATTAAACTTCATAGCTTTAGAGCTAAGCGTTGTTAGTTTTTTAATATGTATTATTAAAATAATATTTTTGGAAAAAAAAAACAAAGCAAAACCACAAGCCTGTTAAATTTATGCGTAGAAAGGCCCAGGGCAGCTGGCATGGTGTGCTGTTAAGTGTATTGTAGTCTGTGCTTCTACAATCTACAGAGTAGGATGGACAGAGATATTTATAACTTAGAGTTTGAATTTGTTAATAACACAACCTGAACATGTTTTGAAAACAGTTGAGTTTCAAGATTGTAATATCAGAGAAATTGAAAAGATTGATCTGGTTGTGAGTCCCCATGGTGGACATGGTGGTATTTTCCCTGTCAGTTTTTCAAGTAGGGCTGAGTCCACCCTGGTTTGGGTATTGTGCAGGGTGCAGGGCCTCAGTACTTGCAGCTGTTTCACTGTTTCCTAGATCATGCCTCTGAGAAGTTTTGCTTTCCTTGAAAGCTGGATGATTCCTCAACCATTGCTATTATCAGGGATTTGTGCCTAGGAATGAACTTTTCTTCAGCTCAGATTTTCTGTTTTCTAACTTGTTCAGATTTTGATCAGATGGAGTTTTTTATATCCTTTCATTTACAATCTTTTTACCTTTTCAGCAATCAAATATTTCCTAATTGATTTTTTTTTCCTTTGGACAGATTTTCAGTAGCTAATTAGTATGACAGTTTGTGCTGTTTCTTACTTCTGATGACCCCAAAGTAAGGTAAAGGGCCGGTTTTAGTTGTACTAAGAGGAGCAGGGTGAAGAAATACAAGAGTAGCTCTTGTGACTCATTTGTGGCTCTTCAAAACCAAAACCTTATTCTTGTTTTCCCTGCTAGCATTTTCTGAATACTGAGTTGCAAATGTAGGCATTCAGGTGGATAAATAACCTCCAAACTAAACAGCATACTGTAAAATCAGTGCTTCCCAAAGGCATAGGTAAGCTGGGAGCAGCCCTTCCTAGACCTCTTGCTTAGAAGTCCTGTGAGTTTCATGTGCCTGCAACGTGCTCACAATGGATCTGTCTTCAAAATACATTATTAATTTAAAAACAAAGCTTTGAGGAATCTTAGCATGGAGCCTAGAGGGAAATGAATGGCCTTGGAGGATGAAGCAGGAGGATGGATGTCCTTCACTCACTTCAAACACCGTCAAGCTTTTCCAGGCTGTACTTACTACTCAGCTAAGCTTTGGCTGCTTGTGCTCAGGATCGGGTGCAACCTGGGGACTGTTGAGAGGCACACATTACCTCCCATGGTCACCTTGGACCCAAAGAAGCCACCAAAGATTGCGGCTGGAGCACAGTCCTTTCCCATGGGAGTTTTTGTCCTTTTTTACCTTCATACATCTAAGGACAACAGGAGAGGATCCTTGAAAAGTAATTCTTGCAGAAATCTTACTTCTTGTGCTGCTTTTTGTAGAAAGAAATAAGTGGGAATCTTTCCTTGCTGTTTTATTTGATTATAGTAAAGGTGCAGCAGTATTTGCTTTGTGTTATCCAGTGCAAGTGTTTATTAATCTAAATAATGGAACTTCAGTTATCAGAAAATTCTTGTGCCTGCTTAAAGTGCTGAAGAAAGTATGAAGTCAGTATGCAGATGTTCATTTTGGGGGAGAACTCTGGAAAGATTTCTGGCTTACCTTAGCTCAAAAATTGTCAGTTTTGCTATTAGCTTATTCCCAAAATAGCCAACGTATTTACAGAACTATTATATATGAATTAGTATGCAAGTCTGAACTCAGTTTTGTAAGGAAAAGGGATCTTAGAATGATAGAATTATTTAGGCTGGAAAATACCTTTAAAATTATCAAGTCCAACCATGTCCCTAGCACTGCCAAGTCCAACCACTAAGCCATGTCCTTAAGCACCACATCTACACGGCTTTTAAATACCCCCAGGGATGGTGACTCCACCACTTCTTTGGGCAGCCTATTCAAGTGATTGACAACCCTTTCCATGAAGAAATTTTTCCTAATATCCAATCTAAATCTCCCCTAGCACAACTTGAGGCTGCTTCTTCGTATCCTTGTTACTTGGGATGAGAGACAAACATCCACCTGGCTACAGCCTACTTTCAAGTAGTTGTGGAGAATGATAAGGTCTTCCCTCAGCCTTCTACAGCCTTCCTTCTACAGGCTAAAGAACCCTAGTTCCCTCAGCTGCTCCTCATCAGACTTGTGCTCTAGACCCTTCACCAGCTTTATTGCCATTCTTTGGACACACTCCAGCACCTCAATGTCCTTCTCATAGTGAGAGGCCCAAAATTGAACACAGTACTTGAGGTGTGGCCTCAATAGCACCAAGTACAGGGGCACAATCACTTCCTCAGTCCTGCTGGTCAAACAATCTCTGATACAAGTGTCCTGGTTCTGGACAGGCCAGAGTCAACCTCCCCAAACAGCCAGCACAGGTGAGCTGAGTTAGCCCAGGTGAGCTGAATTAACCCCTGTGACAACCTCCCTAAACAGCCAGCACAGGTGAGCTGAGTTAGCACAGGTGAGCTGAGTTAGCCTGGGCTGTTTTCCACAACACCTGACTCACTTCTCCATAAAAGGGGCTGGTTGGGGAGGGGCATGGGGCTGGGGTGCTGGGTTGGTCCTTGTGTTGTGCAGCACTCTGTAATCATCAGGTCAGTAAGGTACTCTGTATTATCACTGTGTGTGAGTGTAATTGGCCATTATTGTTCTATGTTCATGGTGATTTTGTCAGTAAACTGTCCTTATCCTAACCCACGGAGGCTCTGTCTCTTTCTCCTCTGGCAGTGAGTGAGCAGCGTGTGGTGCTCAGCCACTGGTTGGGGCTGAATCAGCAAGCCAGGATGTAGTTGGTCTTGGCCACCCAGGCGCACTGCTGGCTCATGTTCAGCTGGCTATTGACCAACACTCTGATGTCTTTTTCTGCCAGGTAGCTTTTTGGCCACTCTTCCCCCAGCCTGTAGCATTGCATGGCGTTGTTGTTACCCAAGTGCAGGACCTGGCACTGAGCCTTGTTGAACCCAGATCCCTCTATAGAGCCTTCCTACCCTCAAGCCGATCAATGCTCCTGCCCAACTTGGCATCATCTGCAAACTGAGGGTGTGCTTGATCCCCCTTGTCCAGATCATTGGTAAAGGTATTAGAGAGAACTGACCACCAACTGGATTTAATCCGTTCACCATAAGTCTTTGGGCCCATCCATCCATCCAGTTTTTTCCCAGTGAAGCCCATCCAAACCATGAGCAGCCAGTTTCTCCAGCAGAATGTAGCAGAAAATGGTGTCAAAGGCTTTACTAATGGCGCAGGTAAACAACATCCACAGCCTTTCCCTCAACTACCTTAGTAGGTTGCCTTTTCATAGAATGCGATCAGGTTGACCAAACAGAACCTGCCTTTCATGAAGCCATGCTGATTGGGCCTGATTGCACCATTGTCCTGTACATGCCATGTGAGTATACTGAAGATGATCTACTCCATAACATTCCCTGGCACCAAGGTCGGACTGATAAACATGGAGTTCCCTGCATCATCCTCCTGGCCCTTTTGTAGATGGGCATCACATTGTCTAATCTTCAGTCAGCTGGGACCACCCCAGTTAGCCAGGAATGTTGATAAATGTTGGAAATTGGCTTAGTAAGCACTTTCACCAGCTCCTTCGCTACCCTTGGGTGGATCCCACCCAGGCCCATAGGCTTTCTTACATAGTGTATCTAAGTGGTGTAGCAGGTTACTAACCATTTGCCCTTGGGTTATGGGGGTTTCATTATGCTCTTCTTCCTGTCTTCCAGCTCAGGGGGGTGTGTATCCTGAGAACACGGGTCTTACTGTTAAAGACTGAGGCAAAGAAGGCTTGAAGTACCTCTGCCTTTTTCTCATCCTTTGTCACTATATTTCCCCCACATCCATTAAAAGATGGAGATTTTCCTTTGTCCTCCTTTTGTTGCTAATGGATTTCTTGAAACACTTGTTACTGTCTTGAACTGCAGTAGCGAGATTAAATTGTAGCTAGGCTTTGGTGAGTCTAGTTTTTTCCTTGTGTAACTTCATGACATCCTTGTAGTCCTCTGGAGTTGCCTGACACTTCTTCCAAGGGTCATAAACTCTAATTTTTTCTTACCTCTTAAAAGTTCGTTAGCCTTTGCATGAGAATTGGTGTTAAATAATGTTAACATCTGCCTTCAGTTGGACAGTGAGGGTAAGTAAATAGAGGAAAACCAAACTAATAAATGATATAGATAAAGTAAAATCTGGTTTGTAACTTAATTGGGACTGTTGTCCGGTTCTAACATAGACTGAACCAGATTAATATGTTAACAAAATGCAGTTGGGAGAGTTGGTCAGGTGAAATTCTGGAAAGGGATCATAGTTTAGTTTTCTGGTTTTTAGTGTTTTGTTAGTGTAATACATTGGTGCTTTTAGAGTACAAGTTCCTAATAATTTCTTTTGCTTTAAAATTGTTTCCTCTGTTTCCTTTTTATTCCTGTATATATATCATAATTCTTATGATTTTTAATTTTTTTTTGTTTTTTCACAATTATTTTTTCTTTTCATTCATATATCATTGCAATTTTTATTTCTGTTTGTGCTTTCGTTAAATCTTGTAATTTTTTCTGTATTTACTTTTTCTGAGTTGGTTTTGTTTCTATTTTGAGTTTGGAAAAAATGGCTGGTTGACGAAGGAACTATTTCTGCATGATTAAACTGTATCACATCTTTTTTCTTGTCCATGGAAGATCCTGCACTTAACCTGGCTTTTCCTCACCTCTCGGTCAAAAACTGCATCATTTCATAGTGGGAAGAGTACATTAAAACACACAATAATAATAATAATAATAATAAATGTTAATCAAAAAACTGCATGTGTCTTTCTGATTGTGCCAGTGTTGTGGTATTCAATTATGCAATTTTCATTGGCATATTAATCATCTTTTCAACAAACAAGCCGGCGTTAATTAAAGCAAACCATGGATAAAGACATGTTGCCGGATCATCATTCCGTTTATCACAGCGCACAGGCTGGCCGTTAAGTAAATTCTGGACTGTGAGATGAATTTCAATGTTGACTTCATCTTTTTTGTTGGAGTTTGAATGCAACTCATCTAACAACAACAACAAACTTCAGGCTTCACAAGAGAAAGATGAATTTATTTGTAATTAATGGCAAAAGAAAAAAGATAAAGTAGTTGTATCCTTCTAATGGGAATTAGAGTCTTTGGAACCAAACCATTTCTGAAGATTCCTTCCCCGTTCCACTGCTCCCCCTCGTACCCTATTTCAAGTGTCAGAGCCCTGAGAGCAAGGAATAAATGAACCCTGATCTACCTGTATAAATACAGGTTTTGGTTTAGCTTTGGAGTAATTAGTAAACTGATTGGCATTAAATATGCAGTCTGTGCAAAGAGAGAAAATGAGACAATCTGTTTCACTGAACCAAGCAAGAAAGAGACGGGGGGAAAGGCGCTTGTGTTTTTGAAGTGAAAATAGCCATCAATTCTTTGACGAGCAATAGTTCCATGATAAATTTTTCAGATAACCTCCCTTAGAAATGGCTTCAGTGCTGCAAGTATTTGTAGACAAGAACACCTGAACGTATTTGTAGGTCTGTTAAAACAAGTATTTATAGGTTTTTCAAGTGTTTATAAGGCCATGAGCTTATGGAGGGAAGCACTGTATGCTGCTATACGAATAGGTACTGCTTAGCATAATAGTGGTTATTGTGCTTTTTAAGAATTCTTACAGAGACCATTGAGAGTGTGACTGAAGGTGTAAGGGTTCCAGTCTTCATTTTATTTAGTTTGTGTATTGTTTTATTCAAACAAAAATACAGTGCAATGCTTCTACTGTGCAAAATACATGCTTCACCCACCAGAGACCACCAGCAGTGGCACCGAGTGGCTTGTTCCTTGTATCTGTCCATTTCTATCCTGAACTCCAGGCTGATGGGCTGTCTAAAGCACTGTCTGAAATAAGCACTTCAGTCTAGATTCCTTCAAACACAGGTCTGTAAAGGTGTTGAATGAGTTCTGTTTTAACAGAGAAGTTTATTTAGCATGCCTGCTGTCTCAAATCAGCTTAAGAGGGTGCTGGATGATAGCAGTTAAAAGTGTGTCTTCCTGGATGTTCATAAAAATCTCATTTTGTCTACCTGATTCTTCCTATGTCCTTCTGATAATCAGTTCTCTAAGCTGCTTGTCATTAGACTATACTTGAAACTTAATCAGAATACAAGTAGAGAAATTTGATTTGGGAAGAGGAGCTGTTATTTAGCTAAATAACAATGGTTTTGATACAGTTAAGTGTGCCTAAATTAGGAAAAAAATAGGAAAGAAAGGAAAACAACTTTTACCTTGTTGGAAAAATTAAGAAATTCAGTTCAATAGGAGTTGCTTGCTACATTTCTGGGCAGGATATACTTTTAATTCTATGCCATCTTCAGTGAGTATGAAATTTCTTCTATTAATAGAGTCACAGTTCAATAAACTAAACCAGTTCTCCAGGAAATCATAATTATTATTCTTTTTTAAGAAATGGATTTCCTTTTTGAGGTATCTCCAGCGTGTACTGCAGTGAAGGGGAACCAGAGCTAGATTTTACTGAGCTGACTTAGTGCAGCCCGTCTGTCTGTAACATTATCTATCTCTGCGAGGCAAATTTAACCTGCATAGCTATGTGGTGCCCTAGTTAGACTATTTCTGCAACTTTTGATACTTTGTGTTACCTCAACTACCTCTGTCCTGCACAAAGGCCATACAAAGCTCACATACATTCAGAATGGTAAAACCCAGTTGTTGCTTTGAGGGACAATTTGGGTAAAAATTCTGCCTCCTCTAAAGTTGCTGCATGTGTTGTTGATTAAAATATATGACCCTACATAGTCTATCAAACTTCATCACCCTGCACACCCTTGGTCTGTTAGAACTGCTGGTAACAGTTTGTGCTCTTGAAAGATCTCTTATTTGGACCAGCTTTGCTTCAGTGAAATCAGATCTGCAGTATAGGAATGGAGTTCAATGCACCATGACTATGTTACAATTCTGCTTTAAATATATCAAATCCTGCTTAAAAACATAACCAAAACCTGTAAGAAAAATAATGACATATTTCAGATAAGGTGAGTATGTTGTCAGGTGTTGTAAAGATACTCAGTGTATAATAATTGTCTTCTACTGTGGTGGTGTTTGTTTAAAAGCACATGACTCAGTTTAAATCTGCCTTACTGCGTAAATCAGTTCTTATTATAAAGTGTGTGAATATTTTCTGTAGCTCTAATAAGGTATTGTTAAGGAATAGCAGTAGTTTTGTGGGGTTAAAGGAAATTCTGTTTAGACTGGCTAAATCATTACATTGTTTCATATTGGGTTAGGGGTACATATGTGAAAATGAATTTTGCCTTAAGCACTGTGGTGGAGTTCATGCAGCATCTTGTGAACCCTGAAGTGTGAACTTGAGCTTTGCTCTTCATTCATCTTGACAATGACCTGCTACCAACAGGGATGTAAACATGGACCTCCTTGGTGAAACCGTGAGTCACCGTGGTCGGATATAACACAGACAGAATCACATGGCTCACTCGTGTCCTGACAATCTGTCCTGGTTTCAGCTATGATGGAGTTAAATTTTTTTTTTAGCAGTGAATGGAATGCCATGTTTGGGTGTTAGCATGAGAATAGTGCTGATAGCACCCTGATGTCTCCGATTTGTTGCTGGGCAATCAAGTACCTTTCTCAGCTCTGCATACTTCCTTACTAGTGAGAAAGGAGGGGATGAAGCCAGGACAGGTGACTCGAATTGGCCAAAGAGCATATTCCATGCCAGTTACGTCATGCTCAGTTTAAGGGGGGACTGGGGGGAAGAGGGGGAGACAACGCCGGGACGTGCAGTTTCTGGGGCGGTCGGGTTGTCCGGGACGGGCTCTAAGCTGTGCGGCCTGAGTTGTGTGGTTTGGTGAGAAATTGAATTGTGTATCACCAGTTTCATCTATTTTGTGCTTTAAACTTCTGTTATTGTTATATCTAGTTTGCTGTTATTGTTTAGTAAACTATCCTTATCCCAACCTGCGTGGTTCTGGTTTCTAGGTTGTGGTTTCTTTTCCTCCTTTCTTCCTTCCCTTTTCCCCCTCCCCCAACTCTCCTTCCCCCTTCCTTTTAAAAGTACAAGCGACTGTGTGGGGAGCAGCCCTCGGCCGGGGCAAAACCACGACACAATCACAGAGAATTCAGTGTCCGTGCCATTGTGAGGGTTGACGTAACCAGCACAGATCTTCGCCTTTCTTTAGTGTGCTAGCTTAGCAGAGAAAATTTATGTTTGAATTGCACATCTCCATGGCTTTGAGGATCTCTGATCAGATGTTCTGCAGTAGGTAATGAGCCTGTAAAAGGGAAAGTACAGCAGCATTTTTATATTTTCAGAAGCCATTAATATGTGGAGTTCATTGTTAGCATCAGAGATCCTTGAGTATTCTGAAACCTTCCTCATTGCTTTTGAGTGCTGTGAGAAGGGAACAGAAAGAGAATTTAAAGTGATTGTGGTGGTTAAAGGTCTGTTTCATGGTACAAGCTGGAAAACTGTGTGATGCTGTAGTAGGTTTGTTGATGGAGTCTGCTGGTCTAAAATGCCATCTATTATCTTGCATTTATACCTAACCAGGGTCATACTACAGTTCCTTATATTTACCATGCTGTTAATATTGACCAGAAAAATCATCAAAACTACTGATGAATCTAGAACCCCCGCAGTTTATTTGGTTTTCTATCCAGAATCTGAATAGAAGTTAGCCAGCACTGTAATTAATAAGAAGTGATTTCATACAGTTGTCACTTACTATAATTTGACGTCATTAATAGTCATATCATTTATTATAACAATATCCTGTGCTAGGTCATACACAGCTCAAAAAATCTGGTTTGCATGTACAGGGCAGAAGGACTGTCAGGTGTGGAAAGGTTTTTGGAAATTCCAGCAGTTACAGCTTTTAAAGGGACTTAGGCAAAATTGTGTTACACAGTATGGTTCATTATTGAATTAAAAGTACATATTCTTTTATGGAGCAAATATTTGCAGTTTTAGTGTAGTGTGAAACAGTTTTGAATCTTTCTGATACAACAAAGTAACAAAAAATTGTTCTGAGAGTTTTATGAGTCTGCTACAAAAAAATAGCAGTATAAATACCATGTAAGCGTGTCCCCTTCTCACAGTATTAATAAATAGGAAAACAAAGCATGCCCCTTTTTTTAAACATCATTTTAGTTTATTATTTAAAAGCAGCAAGCAGGGAGTGATTGTTAGATATCATCAATTGATCACAGACACATAAATATATCAGTTCTCTGCACAGAAAAGAATTATATTACCTTAGTTCACTGAAAAAAAAATTGGGGTAAAAATATAAATACTTTGTTCTTCCTTTGCCCCATGCCCTTTGTAGATTTAAAAGTTAATGTAAATAAAGGAGTTCAAAACATGGATAGATCACATTCATGTTTCACAGTGCCTTCACATTTCCTTGGTGTGCGCCTCCAAAAAGAGCAGCAGCTGCAGATCAGGTGTGTTCATCTCATGCAGAGCTCCAGTGCTTCTTTCTACCTTTTAGATCATTACTTCCTACAAAATGCAGACAGAATAAGGCACTCGCTTAAGATTTATCATCACGGTTTCATCATACATGTCAGCATAAGCTTTTGCATGGATGCAGTTTTGCAGTGTGTATTCTAAAAGGTAAGTAAGGAGTGAAATGAGAACTGGCGTGATTTTTACTATATAAACAGAAATTCATCTATCTCATTGGGAAGGAGGGGTTGTGGTTGAAAGTGCTGGGGAAGGACAAAATTAGCCTTGACAGTTAGTGAGGAAAGAAATTTCATTTGCCTTTCCCTTGCCCAGACAATCTATTCAAAGGATAAGAGGTGCCTCCCGTGGGAGTGTTTCCATGCATAATTTCATCCACCTGCCCCGTTTGCAACACCTACAGTTACTTTGTGAGATCCTTGAGTGATAATATGGCACATTTTTCATTTTCATAGCAGCAAGTGATGGCTGGCTAATGAAAAATCAGAGAGGTAGCTAGTCTTCCAGAAGGAAATGAATCCCTGATTCTCAAACCTTTGTTGAGTGACCAGTATTGAAGGCAAGTAAGGGGACATCACTGCTTCAGAAGAGTCTGAGTGTCGAACTAGAGGAGCAGGACCCAGCTCAGTTTGGTTGAGCTGACCATCGTGTGGAGCTGGAGACATGCTGGAGCACCTCCCCTACAAAGAGAGGCTGGGGGAGCTGGGCTTGTTCAGCCTAGAGAAGAGAAGGCTGTGGGGGAACCTCATTGCAGCCTTCCAGTCCCTGAAGGGAGCATACAAACAGGAGGGGATTCAACTTTTTAAAAGGGTAGATTATGGCAGGACAAGGGGGAATGGATTTAAGCTAAAGGAGAGAAGGTTTAGATTAGGTATTAGGGGGAAGTTCTTTACAGAGAGAGTAGTAAGGTGCTGGTTAGGATTGCCCAGAGAGGTGATGGATGCCCCATCCCTGGAGGTGTTCAGGGCCAAGTTGGATGTGGCCCTGGGTAGCCTTGTGTAGATCCAGGACTGTAGGCTGGTGGCCCTGCCTGTGGCAGGAGTGGTGGAACTCTATGATCCTTGTGGTCCCTTCCAACCCAGACCATTCTGTGATTCTGTGATACCCATAACATGCAAGGGAAAAGATAAAGGGGTTCAGGGCGATGAGAAAGGCTGGTGGAGGAAGTGCTCTGGGATGAAGCACAGTGCTTTCTGCCTTCCTTTTTGCATACACTGAGAAAGATTTTTTGAAGCACCATCGATTTAGGGTCTGGCAGTTTAAAGCCTGAAGGACAATTTCATACTTCCTGCTATCCTGCCCTACATTCTTTCTGGATTAGTTCAGTAAAATTATACTCTGCTTTCTGGGTCGTTCCTGTCTTATTCTTTGCTTATCAGGAACAAATACTCAGGGCTATTTGAAAATACTCTGACAAATAAGGGTGCACATACACCCCTAGTTTGATGGAGGGAGGTTTTTCTGCATTCTAGAGTTTCAGCAACTTAAAAAGTATGATACTATGTGTTTTCACCTTCAGAACACAGTTACATGGTCACTGGGATTAGCCTATAGGTCTTTATGTAAGAATAAGCGATTTCAGATGTCTTTAAGGAGTGAAGCTTTATATATTTCTTTTTTATAGTGTTGGTTTGGTATCCAGACTGTGTGGTTTTGTATGCAAAAATAAATTTTGTGTATTTTTTCTCTCCAGAAAGAGAAGTAAAAGGTGGAAATTATAAACCAAGCAGTAATTAGAAGTTGATTTGTTACTTCATTTGAAGAGGGATTTGTACCTATACAGCTCAGTGTATGTCATAGCTTGCATCTGCCTGCTTTCTTATCAAATAAATGCTTGGTTACTGCCAGGGTTCCTAAAGAACCCTTAATTTTGCTTGTTGAAGGTCTAGGACGTGTCTGTGCACCCAGAGCAATCATTGCATTTGTAGGATAGTGCACCACAGCAGAACCAGGCGCCCAGCCAGGTGGATTTCCTTAAGCAGGGTGCTCCTCTCTAAAGTGCGAGGTGTTCAGCACGGTGGGGGTGCTGCTATGATGGCCTTGCCCCGCAACCCTAGCCAGCCTGGGATGCCCCCAGGCAAGAGTGCCACGAGAATCCATCCTGGGCACAGCGGGGTGGCCCCTGCCCGTGGTGTAGCGCTGAAGGAGCATGGTAGTGGTGGGACGTCGGTGGGAGCAGGGGCACCCCACGGGCTGCTGTGTTTGGGGAATGGGAAAGGAGAAAGGGAAGGGGAAAGGAGAAAGGGAAGGAGAAAGGGAAGGGGAAAGAGAAAGGAGAAGGGGAAAGGGGAAGGGAAGGGGGAGGGGAAGGCAGAAAGGGAAGGGAAGTGAAAGGGAAAAGGGGAAGGGAAGGGGGGGAGGAGAAGGAAAAGGAGAAGGGGAAAAGGAAGGAAAGAAGGAAGGAAGGGAGGAAGGAAGGCAGGCTTGCTCCAATTTGCAGAAGCTGAATGGCAGCTGATAAGCGAGAGGCTGGTTTGCCGCGGCGGGAGCACCAGTTTAGCTATTAGCTGTGCAGACCTGTGAGCTTGGCCATCACTTCCAGCCGGGAAATGTCTCACTGCATGCAGCGCAAAATCCCATCTGATAACACAAGAGGCCCTTTTAGGTGCTGCTAGAGCACCAGTCTGACCAGTAACACACAGTTGACTGAATCACTAATTCCAGTTGGAAAGTTATCTGCTGTCTCTAGCAGTGAAATCCTGACTGATAAGCGAAGAGGCTCATCTGTTGGTAGCAGAGCCTCCAGTTTATCAGCATCTGACCAGCTCATAAATCAGACTAGTGTCTGTTTTTATTTTGTTTTATCAAAATTTATTTCTATCATTGTAACAGTTAATACTTTAATAAGAGAACTTAGCTGGGAACATTAGGAAGTTAGTTAGAGACATTTTGCAGGCGCTTTTTCCCTTGTCAGTGACAAGGTAAGGTAATCCTATACACAGGCTGCTATTGTGAGATGAGAAACTGGCCTCCTTCACTGCCAGAGACCAGATGCACCTCTCTCTATCCTAATCTGTAAACGACTTAAAGGAGCCTTATCTCGGGGCTCTTCTGCTTCATTTCATGCTTGATTTACTTTAATTTGTCTGATAGGGCACAAGGATTTGGAGACGGCCCATCTTTCTGCAGAAAATGTTCAGATTTTTTTTTTCCTTGGCATTGTTGTGTTGGGGGTTTTGACTTTTTTTATGTGGAGGAAATCTTGCTCCAGTGCAGCAAGCTGCTTGAGTGTGTTTAGATTTAAGCTACCCCAGCAGAAAAGAGTTTGTGAAGTGGTATGATTGTGTGATGGGCCACATTTACATTGAAATCACATTATACGATATATCTGGACTCCTGAAGGGAGCAGTGCAGTGGAGCGCTTGTGCCCACAAGATACTTTGAAAGGGCTATATATAGTGGCAACAATTGATACGAGATTTTACAGGAGACTTTATAAATATGTAAATGGGTGTTATCTGATTGGGTTCTTTGGCTACACATCTGTACCTCAAAGGAAGTGGAGCTGTGAGAACTACCAGGAAAACAGTAGTTTGCATTCTAAGTGAGGCTGAGAAATAGAAATGTCTCACAGGTTGACAGCAGGTCAGGGTGGAGGTGCTTTGCATACTTTGGAGGTAAGCCTCTTTGATGTGAAAGCGATCTCTTACTTCCACCAGAAAGGTAGAATTACCACGAACAATTTTCATTTGTTTTATAACATGGCTTAGATCGGGAGCCATTGACCTTTGGCATTCCTTGTTATTTCTTTAAATTGCTTATGTGATATGGCACTGGGGGGAATTGCCTTTACGTTTTTTGCATTTTAAAAAATGTACTTTCAGTGACCCATGGGAGAGAAAATAAAGTCTTTGGTACATTCATCCCTTGATTAGTTATTTCCTAAATGAAAATGGAAATACTATTAAAGCAGTAATAATGCTATGTCTTAATAGTTGAGGAGTCAATAAATGGCTCCCATGTGCTTCATTAAAGTTCTTGATGAAGCCATTTTTGATAGCTGAACTTTACATTATCTGTGCTTTAGTCAGATACTTTTTAGGGGGAAGGAGGCAGTAATTTGATGGAAAATGGTTTTCTTGTTCACTCTAGTAGCTATCTTACTAAAATCCTGTGTGTCATCATATCAGTTTTATAGGGTTATGCAAAACCCATCAGTCATAAATATGGTTATTTGTAGCTGTACAGAGCAAATATATTTTTTTCTGGCAATTCATGTGTTTTATTTCATGCATTTATGTTATGGCATAAACATACATTAATAAAATGCAGCACTTTCTCATCACAGTGCTTCCATATTGCTATTTGCAGGATGTTCTAAGTGTTTCTGTGCAGCCCCACTGCAGCGGCAGCCTCCTCTTTCCTTTACACCCTTATTGAAGTGGTTGTTGGTCATTTAATTTCTCCCTCCTCCTCCTTGCACTGGATTACCAGCCCTGACTGAACCCTTTATATTTTGACAGGAAGGATTTAGAGTCTCTGAGATGAGCAGAGCGTTTGGTGATGAGCTAGAAAAAGGGTGTGAAAGGCTTGTGGGCTCCTCTTTCGCCTTTCATGAACTCTTCTACAACCAGTAGAGTGGATACCATGTAGGCTCCCTTACACATTAAATACGAGGAAGGAAATCTGAGTTAGGTCTTGCAATTCTTCCTAATGGGGTCTTCACCTTGGTGAAAGTTCTTTCCCTGGATTGCTTAGGCAATATTATATACAAAGCTAATGAGACTCTCTACTCTCTTTAGTTTTTGAAAGGGATGGTGTAAAAAACAGGTGGTTTTGGAGTCATAAAAATGTAGTACAAAAAATGAGAATGCCAATATACTTCCTTTGTGATACCGGCCAGCTCCCTGTTGCCTAAAATTTGACCTCGTTTTTCTGATGTCCTGTTTTGCATGACTAGGACCTGTTTTTCACAGGTAAAGGGCTTCACATGAGAATGAGAAACACATTCTGAAAGTCAAGCTCAACCTGAGCCACACAAAATGCAAAGACTTTCAATTGCATTTAATAATACTGGTTTTATTAAATGCAAAAGAAGGCTGATATTCCCTGGATATCCTAAATAGGAAGATGTTATGCTTTATTCACTTTTCTGCTTCCAACACTTTGAAATCTGGTAGAAAACACGGTTAATATATATATTATTAGAACTCTAAATACAGAATATAATCCAGCATGTGTGTATCCGAGTGGACTGTTAGGTAAGTGTCTGAATGCCCTAATGAAGGTAGTCCATTGAAATACACATATGTGAATTTCTATTTTAACAACTGAATTTTAGTAGGTGCATACTTTTCTATAACATGTATTTGCCTTTGCTTGAGCACATTTACAGCACTGTAGAAGAGGATTCTTTTCATTTCATTTTATAGAAACATATTTTTGATCCAACTAGTAAAAACTGAGAAATAACTGAAGAGAAGTAATAAACAGAAGTAAGTAAAGGGTAAAAAAGATCAAAAAACCTAGAATATCTAGAAAAAAGCCTAACTGTTAAAACTCAGTTCCAGAGAGGAGAGAATTTTTGTTTTTGTTTTTTTTTCTTTTTTTTGTAAAATAGACCATGTTAGAAATTCATAGTAAGCTAATGTAAATCAAAATGCTTGTTAAACTGGGTTTGAATTTTTGTATTAATAATGCTGTATGGTACTTCCAATATTATCTCAAAGTCTGAACAAACTGAGTTGGGAAGAGAAGGCCAAAGGAGTTGGATATGCCTAGTTCACCCTGAGGTAGGTAATCCACATACAGCTGTGGCATAAAATCGTCCTTCTCCATTTAGGAGCAAGAATTACCAACACCATTTTAGAGAGGGGGAGATGTATGACCAAAGGTAAATGCCTTATTGATGATCAATATGTTGCAGGTTGTATAACAAAAAAGGGGATACTGCTTCTCTAAGGTTTTTTGAGGGTATTCTTCATGAATGATTTAAAATGCTGTTTTTGCAATGCTACATGGATTATACTTTTCTGAATAATGTTTCAGGTTCTGATGCATTCTTAGTTGAAGTAAATGGGAAAAACTCTGATCGGTTGGCTTAGTTCATAGGTTTCACTAATAGGTCAGTATCTGTAGTAAACGTTTAAAATATCAGTAAGAAAGGAGGAGAGATCTGGCTACCATGTAAATTCTTCAGAAATATATAAATGGTGAATTAAAATTTTCATCTGATGGTAGTAACTTCCCATATAAAATATTTTTCAAGGCTTTTTCTTTGAATCCCAGCCTCTGTCTCTACTGATATTTATGGTTTCACTAAAACGTTCAGGTAGAGAAATACCTGCCCTCATAAATCATTTGCAGATAATACTGGTTCAGACGCTCTCTGTCCAAATTGATAATGGATATCTGATTAAAAAGAAATGTCTTGTTTCTCAAAAGTTCTATGGAGGATGCTGGAAGACAGTAAAGCCAAAAAAAAACCAAACAAGAAAACCCCAAAACTACCCCACAAAAAAAAAATACCCAAGCACCTAATAACCAAAACAAACCTTTTTAATTTCAGCTTCGCTGTTATCTGTTACACTAGTTCCAGAAATTGGCACCAGTGAACCACATAATGATTCTCTGATTTATGGTTTTATAATTCAGAAAGTTGAACTCAAGTGTCTATACTGAGAGACTTCTAGCAAACTGAAGAATACAAATGGATTGTAAACAAGGAAAAAAACCCCATGTAGGTCTTCCAATTTGGAGTAGTGTGGAGTCCTCCCACTGCACTGTTTTGCTCTTACAAATGGAAAGTACACTTGCTTTCTCTTTTCCTTTTTTATGTGCAGTGTTTTCTAGGACAATTTACTAAATTATTTATAATTTGGAGGGGAGAATTTTGTTGTTTTGATTTCCTTTGATGTATTTACCCTTGCTGATGTCTCTTCTCTTGCTTTTGTACTTTTATTCTGTGACTCTGTGGATTTAAGACCAGAAAAGGCATAAATTCAATTGCTTAATTAACACAAAAGATTGAGTTTAAAGGAATTTGTACCTTACCTTATTGGAAACCCCATTTTGGAAGATGTTTGAGCAAAGTTTGAACTTTGTGGATTTTGCTTTATTTTCTTATTTGCCAACAATTTATTTTCCAAAATGACATCCGTAACCTGAGAAGGAGTTGGGCAGGGCCATGTGCAGGAGATGAGTAACATCTTTTGGGGACTGGGGGAAGGAAGGCCGCTGGGAAGGAGGAGTGGAGGTATGTGTCAAGCCTCTGGAGCTCAGATTGGCCCCTATAGACAATAGTTACATGGTACATACTTAGGACAGTCAAGGACAAGTCTAGGATGTGGTCTGATACCTTTAAAATCCTTCCTGGTATTTGCAAATTCACTGTACAGTCTGTGTGTTAAAATTAGAGTTTAACTTCAGTTATAATTTAAATACTATGCTTATATATTTCACTTATTTCATCCTCCAGAGGCCCAAACCTCTATAGTTTTACACATCTCTCATGCATAACAAATTGTAAGTATGTGTGTTGATTTGCTGGAAATGAGTCATGCACTAAAATCATGCAGATTCCTTTGTATTCTTATAACCACAAAACTGGTATGAGCAGAGATGAAAAAGTAGGTGGAGTTGGCCTCGAAAGAGGTGCTCTCAATCTAAACAAGCTGTATGAAATAGCATTTTCACAAAGGAAAATTTAAAAATACAACAAAACCAGCCTCATGCTTCAGAAGTCTTTCTGTTGCAGGTAAATGTTGCTGAATAGCCTAAGCATGCTTTAATTACCACAAGTCTCCTGATGAAGATACTCTGGGACATTTTCAGAGATTTCCTTGTCTCTTTGGTGCTTGTGTCCCAAAGCATCCTTATCACACAGAGATTTTAAAGCCTTTCCACTGGTCAGTATTTGGGGATTGACTCACGGATGTTGGACATTTCTTTCGTAGAGAGTATTGCTGAGCAAGAGTTTAAGGTGATGTAAATCAGTGTAACGCCTTTCTTCTGTCTTGTCTTTGAGCTTTGATTTGTACCAGCTGATGATTTAATATTGTACTTGGAAAAATAGTGGTTAAGAATAAACTTGTTGAACTACAAAGCGGTGGTGTAGGGATGAACAGAACATGACACCATTTGAAGAAAGCAATCGCATCCTGCCGTCTTGAATATTAAAAGGCAATAACAAGATAAATCGCCCTGTGTGTTTCCTGGCAGCATTTTATTCCATTTTATGTCTGAGTAATCCCTTTCACCTCACTGGACTTTTGATTTGTGTGAGTGAAGATGCAAAGACCAGTTGTGGTGCTGGTGAAAGTGCGGCATTTTGGGTGAACTACAGAAAAGCTAATTTTTTTTTTCCCATCTCTGGGCTATTTTATAATATTCTAATTTAAGCATGTTCTATATGTAGATTACTATAAAATAATCTTCGTTTATCAGGCTATCTACACAGCACAGGAAAAGTTACTTTTTTTTTCCTGGGATTAAATTTGTAATTGTTTTAATGATAGCTGAGGTCTCTTACCATTAGGTTAGGTGAATAAGTATGAGTTTATAAAATATGGTCTGATTCCCTGTATGAAAGAAGAAAAATAATTTGCTTGATGGCAGTCTTGCCAACCTATTTTCATTTCAGGTGGCATCTTCCAGCTTTTTAGGTCGCATTTTTCACCTCAATGTTTGTTTGTTTTTCATAGTAAAAATAGTTTCAGCAAGTAATATTAGAAACTTTCTAAAATTATAGGGTTCTATCTTCTTCAACTATCTTTGCAATTATGATACGGAAATATTGCATCAGCAACTTTCTAAACATAGTATGCAGTGGTGACACGAGTTAATTGAACAGTTAGGAGATAATGCAGTATCATTGACACGATTTACTATGTAATTACCATTGTTTCCAGTGGAGTTATCATGTCGCTACCACCTAATATCATATGTTATTTTGTGATAACTGTGAAATTAAGTTATCATGCCGTTTTGAGAGACTCTGTTGGTCTTAGACCAACCACTCTCCACTAAAGTTAAATATAAGAGCTTGGTAATAGACTGACCTGTCCACCAGCTTTGGAGTGTGGCAATTAAATCATAGGTCTTACATTAAAGCTTTGAGAGAATATATTCCCAAATTCATTTCATTCAGAGTCTTGAAGGGTTTAACTTTTAAATACTCTTTCTTTCTGCAAGCAACTATCCCCCTGAATGAATTTGGCAGTTTTTCTGCAGCGTGAGGAGAAGTATTATGTAATGAAGCAAAACATTCAAAATGTCTTACGTTGAACATAAATATTTTTTTCTGATTTTTTTTTGGTTGTGCAATGGGGAACAAGAATGTTTATATAGTAATAGCCTGCATCGCCATACAATTTATTATAAATTCACCTTGTTAATTTCTTTCTTATGTTTCATAATTCAGTTATGAGCTGAGTTTTGCAATCGTTATTCATGATTTGGTTGGAATTTCATCTCACTGAAAATAATTCACAATTTTTTGAAAGTCCTGAAGATAATGGTAATACTAGCAAAATCTTTAAGAACTGCGGGTTTCCCTTTTAATTTAAGTGTATAAGAATAAGAAAACAGAAACAAGTGTTCTGGTAGTTATGTGGGATATTTTTAATGTATATTTTAAATGTGAATGCCTGTCTCCAGTCAAAAACTTTGATAAATAGTTCAAAATCTATAGCTTTCCATCTTGATTTTTACTTGCACAACTGAAACTTAAGGTGACAATTCAGGTTCTGTTATCTACTGCAGAATTTTGATAAGTCTTTACATAAACATATGTGCTGTGTTCATGCATCTAAAATTGATGTTGAAGCAGTCAGTTTTCTTATAATTAAGCTTGTCTCTGGGGTTTTTCTTGCTTTTTCATTAGACTGAAATGTGCATTTCATAGTAAACTAATAACTTTCCAGTTTATTTTCTTATTGGAATTCTCCTTGTTGTTCACGTAACGTGTGTTTTTCCTCATTGACTCAGCAAATGCATTAGCATTAACAGTCAAGACAAACCGGTTGAGCTGCTGAACACATTGTATGTAGGAGTAGCAGAATAACCTGAGGGGTACAGTAAATTCATCTGCCATTTCTGGAAACAAGCTTCATATTTGTTTTTGTGAAATAAGTTAAATTGGCTGCTTATGCCTGAACCTGACTTTCGTGCTACAAGACAAATAAAATATGTGAGTACTAATTAGGGGGTCTCCAGAATACTGCCCCTTGTTTACTTCTGATATGGTAACTTAGTCTCATGTACATGCAATTCTAGTAAAACAGACATTTAATTCTAGTAAAACAGACATCAGTTATACTAATTAGCACCAGACTTTGACTAGAGATATTTTCTCTCTGATTCAACATAAATTAAAAGGATATGTTTCTCATTTTCCAGTTACATTATGGGTTTGGTTTATTGATATGGAAGCGTTGTGGCATTCCATGGATGTCTGAAAATGTTCCCCTGCTTGAAGCCCCCTCTACAAAGTGCTCTCTCGTACACAGTTTCTGGTGCTCGGACACGACTGCATGCCTGAGCATAGGTTGACTGAATGAGCAATGTACAGTAAAGCAACCACGCCGTTGTGTTGGGAGATTAATATTAAAACAAAACTAAAAAAACCCAACCCAGGGAGCAGCAATACCTAGGCAAAGTGCTAAATGTCAGGAGAGACTCAGTGGCGTTTTGTAGCTGGGAAGAGAAAAAAAATATTCTAGCAGTTTTGCGCTAACATGCTAACCTTTACTTTCTGGGTATATTAGGTAAGAAAAAGCTTTGAGGAGACTGTAGTGCCTTTCTTCCAAAGTGCAGGATTTTCTCTCCACATCAGTTTTAGATGGTATCTGTGATCAAAGGGACATATACTGTTCATATGCTTCCTCTGTACTTCAGAACGAGGGGTGACCTGGAGGGTGTATAAGTGCCCTTGTGTGGTTGCCTGGAAACTTTGGCCCACACAAGTGTCAACTTTCTTTCATGGCTATAAAGGAAGACTGAGCCTCACAGAGAGCTTTAGTCTTAGAGAAAAAAGGTCCTTGTGTGTTTTAAAACAAGTGTCTCACCAGGAGATAATGGCAGAGCAGTGGGTTATAAATGATGTATTTTGTTCACTTCGCCTTGATAATGGCACGAGGGAAAAAAAGTTCATCGCTCTCTTATCAAAATACTGTGACATTTCTCCTTCAACTGTAAAATTTCCTATCACATTCCTTTGCTGCAACAGCAACTAAATTTACTCGATTGTAGAGACTACATAATCTCTCATCAAAAGGTGTCTTTTTTATTCTTTCTTTTCTCCCTACTTATACTTCAAGAGAAGCACCAAGGTTGCAAAAATCACTGTTTTTACAATGAAGTAAATTTGCTTTTAAGTTTATAAATCGGCTAGTAACCACTGTGCTATGCCATGCAGGCCCTTTCTCTACCTTGGCAAAGTTTTCTCTTTTTGTGTCTTTTTACACTGAGCACATTCATTCTCAGTGATGAATTCTTAATGAAGCAAATAGCCAGTGAAGGTGACTACTAATTGTCGAAGACATTTTCAGTAAGTACAGATTGCTGTTTGATACAAGGGATAGCATTTTTTGTTCCTGCAAACAAACACCTTTCTGTAGCATTTCCAGCTTATAAAAGCATTGATCTGTATGTTCTTCTCAGGGAAACATGTCCGTTTAAGTTTTGGGTTGCCATCTGCCCAAAGCTTGGCGTTCAAACTGCATGTCTCCATGGTTTGTAAGGTTGCTGTTCCCTCAGATGGGAATGGCCATGCAAATGCAGTCATGCTGTTCAGGGCTCGACTCCTTAATGCCCGTTCAAAGCTGGCTGAAGTAAATGGGAAGTGACACCAGTGGATTTTGGCTAAGTCATGCCTTTGTCCAATACAGAGGAGCAGTATACTGCTACATGTAGCAGACTGCATTTCATCTGCAAAAGCCAGTGTGAATCAAAGGTGCAATCACTTATGAAACTATGGAAACCTTCTATCACAAGGGGCTTTTCTGTTTCAGTGACTGTAATGGCTAACAATCTAAAATAAAGTGTCTAAGTCCAGGGTGTATGTCCATTTACATTTTGAGAGTTATTAGTATAATGACACTGAAGGTACTGAATGATATTTCAGCAATGAAATTTGCCACTTTGTAAACGAGATTCCCATAGCGAAAGTTCAACATGCAACTTTTTCCCAGTGTTTTGCTTATATCAGTTCCTAATACGGGTATATCAAAAATATTATAGAATTACAACACACTGCTCTAAGTAACTAAAATGGGCAGGTAAATCTCAAAATGGAAACACATCTAAGAGAAGCTAATGGCTCTGTGTGCATGTGGAGGGTAGCCTAGAGTCAAGATTGCAGACACAAAAATATTTTGTTTCTTCCAACAGAGCAAACATTGAAGAACGGTTACAATGCTAATGTAATGATTGACTCCTTTACAATGGATCATGCTCAGACTTACAATGTTCTCAGAATTAATCTCCAGAGACATCTAGAAGATATGTGACATTCCCTGCAGGACTTGGAGCTGTGTACTTCAGTAATAAGTCTTCTAATAATAAGTAAAAAACACAAAACATTAATTATGGGAAACTGCCCCGATACCAATGATGATGTGGATAAAATCCCAACTGTGTTGTGTGCCTGGCATGCAAACGTTCTGTTTCAACCATCTGTGACTTTTTTATATTTTAGAGAAGAGTTTACTACTGACTGGATCATCCTTTGGGAGAAATTAAAACTGGAGAAATACAGGGATAGCAATGGTTTATGATATATATGATGGCTGGGGGTGAAACTGGGGATAAGTGAAAGTTCATTTGATGTTACATACTTCTCTTTCATAGTCACATGGTAATCTACTGGAAGATATACTGTCTTTAATCATACTCTTTTGAAACACAAGCTTATGGATGGACTGTTTGTGAAGTGCATGACATCATTGTTTTCATATTTTTCAAGAGAAGGCACAGCCATCTGTTGCGTTTGAGAAAATGCGCAAAGGATATTTTTACGCAAACTGCACTTATGCTAACAGTACAACTCAAGGAAATATCTTGGTTCAAAATTTCGCATTAATATTAGTTGAAACTGTGAGATTACATGGCAGTTGAATTTTTCTTTGCATTGGAGTGGTTGGTGAAAACAGTCGGGCTACACGAGAAATCTCACATCCCTTTGCACAAATAGTCTTCGTTTCACAGGACTGGGGTCAGTGGTGCAGAGGATTCACATATTAATCCATAAATGTATGCTTAAAATATTAATCTGTAAATCTATGCAGATCAGCTGGGAGTTTGTGCACATGATATTATGCTAAGTTAAATAATAAATACCAATGAAGGAAAGAGGTCTTCCATAACTGTACTGTTTTACCTGGAGTCCTAAGATACGGTACAAAAATCTACAAGTCCTTTTTCACTTGAATATCACAAAAAAAAAAAATCTTGAAATTCATTTAGACTTCCTGCAAATTGGGCAAAGTAACTTAACCACCGTAGTTTCAGTATTTGATTGCCATCTCCAGGCTAAATAGCATGGGGTGCTGGGGGGGGAGTGGGGGAGGTATCTGAAATAATCACATGCTGGAAAACGTGAGCCTGAAATACAAAAATATTCATCATGATTTCTGGAGACATGTCATAAGCAGCAAAATGGGAAAAATCTTAGCGTCAAAATTAAGCAACTGCATTAGGTGTAGCAACCTCATATTCTCACCATGTGGCATTTCCTGACTGTACAATAGTTACTTGAGGAATCTTTGTTTCCAATTGCCAAAATGGAAATGAGGACTAAATCCAAGTAAACCGTCACACTTGTGACACCTCGGTGGCCTTGAATATGGTTCAAGTCTTTGGCAAAGAACACAGAATTTGTAATACAATAGACAGGATATTGGAGTAACTTTGACTTCGTGTGCCAAGTGCTTAGCTGAAGGAGTGAAAAAAACCCCACACGGATGTCACCAAGAGGCAAGAGGTACTTTTGCACCTTTGCATGAACAGATATACCTGCACAGCGTAGATGTAGATTGATCAGTATGTTGTTTGATTGCATTTGGTGATGTTATGTATTTCATATGGTTGAGAGAATAATCTACGGGACAGTCTGACCTGGGTTTGGTCTTCCACTACACATTCTTAACAGGGTAGCTGTGAATGATATCCATTTCCATAAAATATGGCTTTGAACAGCTTCTTTGGTGTGATTTACAAAAATTATTTGGTTTAGGGCTTATATTATTTTTTTTCAGTAGTCTGTAAAAAGCGTATCATGACTACAGGCTATACTAGGGACACTTTTATGATGAAGAGATAACGACAGGAAGATAACAAATCTTGCCAGGCAAAATTAATTATGTTTATCTGAGACCAGTATAATATTCATGGATAAATATTAAGAAATATCATTATCTGGATTTAGATTTAGGATCTTTAGATTTTCCATGTGAATATAAGGAGGAAGTTTTTCACTGTGAGGGTGATGGAGCACTGGAACAGGCTCCCCAGAGAGGTTGTGGAGTCTCCTTCTCTGGAGACATTCAAAACCTGTCCAGGTGCATTCCTTTGTGATTTAGCCTAGATGATCCTGCTTGGCTGTGGGGTTGGACTAGATGATCTTTTGAGGTCCCTTCCAACTCTTAACATTCTGTGATTCTGTGATTTTAGTCAAATATTGATCAACTCTTACACAAAAATTCATTCTCCTGATACGTCCAGTTTAACTGCTTGGACATGAATGCAATCAGACAGTCAAAACATGGTGTGGTGTGGCAGTCTCTAAACAGCAGTTTATTAAATTTTTATGGACAAGCAAGTTGGTTGTTGCCAAAATTGACTGACATCTTGAAGATCGGGATGAAGTGTATATAAGTGAAAAAGTAGGAAGTAATTGCAAATGTCATTGGGGCATAAGTCATGCAAAGATACATAGAAGGACTAACTGTAATGGGGAAAATTAATTTTAGCTTGGGAAAAACATAATCACTCTGAAGAACTTTGAAAACATTTGTGTTGAGAAGAAGAAATTGAACATGTATTTGTTATGTATTTTGAGATGCGTAAGTCAAGATGCTTTTTGCTTCTTGAGCTGTGTAGTTTTATTAGACTTTTTAGATCTGTTTGTTTTTGAGTGGCCATGCTCACTCACTTCCATATGACATACATATTTCAGTGTCAAATGATAATACACTGGACAAAAGTAACAAAAAATAAGATCAGATTATCTGAAGGATTTCCACGCAGTGCGCAGTATGCTGATGAAGTACAGAGTGCAAGGTCTGTGGTACTGTATGGGGCAATTACAGTACCGCTGAATTTTAGGATTCTTTGACAATGTTTTGGCAGCAACCAAGAGAAAGGTCTGAGGAGATAAGACTAAAGGTGCATGAGAAGAAAAAAGAGAACTGAAAGACCCATGTGAAAAAAGAATGACACTTTATGTAGTAGGAATAAACCTTTTTGGTTTATCATGTAAAGGAAATATTTTTACTTGTATAAAAAAAGAGGAAGTTTAATAGCAAGAGGTTTACTAGGTTGATATATAACATCAAACAAGGTAAAGAGAGAAGGAATTGTTGAAAGAAATGGAGACACACAGAGCTCTTACTCCTGTGCGTTGCCTATGTGCACACACTTGTGTGCACACAGACTTCTTCCAGGGGAAGAAAAGGGGAAAAGTTACTGAGATTCTGAGTAAGTTGCTCCTGTTTTTTTCTCCTATGCTTTCATTTATATGTAATACACAAATATGGAGTCAGGGCAGGAGCAAATAGCCCATATAACCCTTCTCACCCCGCTTCTGACCCACCTTCTCCCAATTATTTTTTCAAGTAGATAATCTGATTTACAATACATTTATGTTCTCTAATTAATAATGTGCAGCACAAGAGAAAGCAAATCACTTAATACAGAAAAATTATGGTTTAGAATTAGCTTTCAGATATGTGAACATGCTATTGTGGGTTAGCAAGTTCCATACATTGTCTAACTGCTGGTAACTGTCCATTAGTGTACTTTAGATCATGAATTCAGAGTGATTTGACTCAGTCCTTTGACCGGCATTCATCTAACCAGCCTCCGTTTTCCCTTTTACAGGCTAGAAGCCTTAAACCCAGCACACATCTGCATTTAATGCCTTTAGCAAAGAGATTTAAAGCCTAAAAAATGTCATTATGTACAAGAGGCATGCAGGGTGGGTGAGATAAAATAATTGGTAGCAACTTTTCTCCCTTGGAAAGCGAAGGCCAACACAGCAGTTGCAACCCCAGAGCCCTCGGGCAGAACCCTAGAAAATGTTCTGTTATTAGCAATGTCTTTTGGAAGGTGAGTTGCATAAATGAACTCCTGAATGGTCTTTTCTTGGTGTAACTGTAGTGAGTGTAAATATATGCAAAAGGAGAGGAAGCAGTGATAGAAAAGCCATAATGACTGGAATTTGTTGTCATTTCTTCATGCTGAATGCTGCTTTCTTGCATGGTAAAGGGGATCACAGGAAATACATTATTGATTATGTCATTGTAAATCGTTTGCAAGTGAGAGATATTTTGTATTATTACTCGTGCAGAGTCCAGCACTCGAGATAAAAAGGCCAAATGGAAATTTCACTTGATGGAGCCCTGCACATCATATACTCTTCTGTTGGGGGCTGCCAGTAGAGCAGCAGAAATGCCAAAATGAGAGGTACTAGGTAGGAAACACACAGCAGCCTCCATTTCTGGACCTGGACAACGTGAATCAGGTAATCATTTGTATATATGTCTATGCAGCATGCCAGCATTGTGGTGTTGAATGCAGGTGGTGTGGCCTCCTTATGTAAGGACATTGATCTTTTTCCCTTGTCCTGTTTCACAGAGCTAGTGCAAGAGAAGTGTCAAGCCTGCCAAAAACAGGCGCCAAAAAGTTTCAGGTATGTGATGCCAAATGCTTGAATCACACGGTGATCGCTGTAACAGGGGCACTTCAAACGTTTGTCTGTCTCTAGAATTCCCATCACCTTTAACATTGCTCTCTATTATAAACGGAGACTCTGGTTTTGTTTTTTGGGGTTTTTTTTAATCTTTTTAATTTATGAAAATATCGTATGACCCCTCCTGTAAAAAAACCAAGAAGTGGAACAAGGGGACAAGGACAACTGTGAGGAGTTATCCTCAGTTTACTCACTGTACTTGCTTTTGTATCATTGAAAGGACTAGGATACAGCAACTGGCAGATTATGACTTCTCTTAGCTTCAAGCAGATAGTGCCAGGAAAGTGAACAGAGACGTGATATACTGAGTCTAATTTATCATACCATTTTTCTGCCTATGAAGCCTGAAACAGTGAAGTCTTTAGTTTAAAATACTGATCAAATTCAATGTTTTAGAGGGAGGCTTTCAGGTTTAGTGGAATGGAGTGAGAATGAAAGAGCTGTTAAGCTGTCAGGAGCTGTTAAGCTGTTGGCATCCCCATCAGCTGGAGGAAAAAAACCCAACAAAACCCCCACTTTTTTTGCACATAAAACACAAGCACTTTTCTCCAGAAAATTCTGGTTAAAGATACAATGGAATCCTAATTTGGAAAAACATTTTGTAGCTATGAAGTCATTCCACTGATCTGAAAATTAAAATATAACTAATTTTTTTTTTTTAGCATACCCTCATTTCCAAAACAAATCTCTCTTTTGAAATTGAACTTTAAACAGACCCATTGATGTCCTCCACCTCTTCCATTCCACTATTATGCTGTTTGAGTGGTTCATATTGTAAGGGTTGAATTTTAAGTGCGTGTTTAAAATTGCCATTGATTTTCTCTATGTTTGGGTTTTTTTTTTTCTAGAGTCCACAATTTATCACCCTAACATACTCCAGAGAAAATCACTGCCTTTTCCCATTCATCACAAATTTTTATTTTTAAAGAAAGAACAATAACATAATAAAAAATTACTTTTACATATTCAAAAATGCCTTTGAAAACATGTTTGTGCAAAGAAGGAAGTAACTGCAGAAAGTAATTTCAGACACCTCGGTTTCAGTGGAAACTGAAAAGCTGCTGAGAGAAGGTGAAGTGGTGAGGGGATGGGCATTCTTTAGGAACTCTGCAAAATTGCACTGAACCATCATTTGGATCATGCAGGGCCTAACTGAAGCCTGCTGAGGTCAATTAAAATTTTGATATTAATTTTCATAGGTTTCAGATTAACCTCATCTTTATTCTGTGGAATTATATTACGATGGATTTTTAAATTTTTTTTTTTTTTTTATCCTCGGGCTTACATGCCTCTGTCTTCACACTTCTTGTTAAGTCTGCTAATAATGTTGGTTTTAATTTGGTGTTCAAGTTCCATTCCTCCCTGTGAGAAATGCATTTATAATAGAGATAGAAGCTAGGACCTGAAGGTGGTGTTCCTATATGCAAAATGTTCTTTCCAAAATGCCAAGTTTTGTCTGATGAAAATATTTAATAGTTTGACTCTACATTATTTAAATAAACATCCTTTATTAAATCATAAAAGTGATTGGTGTGGTAGTTTGTAATCATTTACTCAAATTACCTATACTTGTGGGTCTCTTTTTCTGTTGTTCTGTCCACTGTTGCTGATAAACTTGAAAAACTCTGGATATGGACTTCTGGGTGCTGGACTACTTCAGGCTGTGTGTCTAAGAAAATACTAATTAGTCTTGTTTGTGGCACATCATTACAATGAATTAAGTTTATCTTTGCTATGCATAGGTACAGGTTTAATATTATATGAAGTGACTGTGAGCACGTTCCAACAGTGGTATCTGTAAAGCTATGCGATCCCAAAAACTTGGGAAACTCATTTTCTTTGTTTCCCCACGAATCCACAAAGTAATGAAACATATCAGTCTGAGGATAAGTTATGGGTATGTGTTTTTTTCATAATATATCTGGCAAGATAGCTCTGAATCAAATGAATAAATCAGGACTGTTTTTAGCCCTCAAATTTCATGTGCTTAGATGTCTGTAGCTGATGAAGAGTAGTGTGCCAGGAAGCAGGATTCTCGCTGTGCCATCTCTGAGTCGATGCAGTCTGTATTCCTTGAACATTAAAAGGAAAGTCACAATAAACCAATTGCTCTCTTTCAATCTCGGTCTGCACAGTGTGGTACTCCTGTGGCAGGAAAGAGTGTGCCAAAAGCTCTTTGTGATACACAATTGTTAAACTTGGAGTAAAGATTTGTAAACAAAGCCATAAACAAAAGGGAAACTTTTATATTAACCTCTGCAGTTAGAAGTCTTCCCTCAAAGTCAGGAATGTGGACTGGCCAACTGCCCTGGGAGCTAATGTGGATGATTTGGAAGAGCTAATTCAAAATGTTTGAAATAATGTCACAGGGAATTGTGTGCTAGGTGCTTTTCAGTGTTGTTCTATGCAATAATCTGTTTAATCAAATTACAAAAGAAAACATTGACTGCCTGTCTACCTGTGTCCAGAGGAGTTTTTGTAACCCATTCTTATGTGCATCTTGTTCGTCATTCAGATTGTCATGTTATTTTGTAACCATGGAGAAGCAGGGAGGGATGCCTGTTGGTCGAATTTAGATTTCTCCGGCTGAGTGCAAACCAATTTTTGAGAAAAATGAGAAAACATTTCTTAATGTAAATTGTACTGTCACTCCCTTATATCATCAGTGCAAAATGGATTTCTTTCCAGATCATCTGAAATGTATAATTATCATATTGTTAAAGCGTAGGTTTGAAGGTGCAACACTGTATACATTTTTAGTGACTGAAGATAAATGCAGTTATATCAAAGTACCTAATAATTGGTCAATTAATAGAATTTGAAAATTTTGCATAGAACTGGGGCATTATCGAACAACTTTTCCATCAATTTCTCTTAAAATTATTATTTGCATATTTTTTAAAAGTCTACCTGTGTTTTGAATTGGAATCATTGAAGGGAAATGTGAAACCATTGCGCCTAAAATGTAACCGTTCCAAATGGGACTAGGTATTTTTGGAAGAGGACAGTATTTTGAGTCAATCATCAAGTCCATACATAGTGTACATGATTTTGGTGCTATACTCCTTTTTAACTTCATGAAGAAGCTCCTTAACATTACTTTCTTACTCACATTCTCCTGCTGTTTTAGTTTACAAAGGTAGGGGCTACTTTGATATAAATCATCTGGCAATCACAGTTTGCTTTCCATTGCTATCTTCTGTATGGTTTGTATGCTTTAGAATTCAAAATTATCCATATGTTGTATTGCTCAATAACATTTTAAAAAAAAACCCAATATGGTTGCTGGTTTTAATTCATTTATCTTGCCTATTTATTTAGAGCATGTATAAAATGTAACTTCTCCATCATGTCACAAAAAGTTATTGCACTCCTGGGTTCATGAATTCAAGAAACATGACATAATAGACTGGCAAATATGGCCTTGTGTCTTCTGATGATGATCCAAATCCACACACTTATCTTGATCTGCCTATATTGTTAACAACATGGGATGTCACACAACAAATTTTTCATTTTAACTGTTCTTTATGTACAGTGCAGCGTGGAATTTACTTTTTATTGCCTTTCTGAGGGAAGTATCATACCTCTCAGTGAAATAATGGTTTTGTCAGACACTGGTATCTTTATTGTGTAGTGCTTTTAAATTCTACACTATTTATACCAAGCTCTCTTGGTGTAGGACAGGTGAGATGTGATACCCGTTTCTCTCTTCTTAAAGCTTTGCGTGCACACAAGTGTATTCTTGCTACAATAATTGTGAGATCTGTATTGTAGCTTTCAAACAGAATTATTTTGCTCTTCCAAGTGCTCTGTGAATGTGCAAAATGTAAGCTACTAGAAGTGACTGACAAAGCTTCTACTCACAATCTTCACATTGATTTGCGTGCCTCTTCCTACCATAATTATACTCATTACAAAGTGTAGACATTGATTTGCTGTTAGGGGTTTTATTACATTGGTAAATGATAGGGAAGAACAGCAGTAATTTTGTTGCGTGCGCTGACAGTGTTTAGTTGTTGGGAAGTGTCTAAAGGGATGGTTGGGAAAAAAAGGCGACGAACGATGCAGGATTGTAAAACCCATGGGATCCAAAAAGAATCTAAAAACAGGTAACGCCTTTGTCCTGGAATAACACTGCAGGGTGGGCTGCCACTCAAATGGGAGTATTTTTACTTGGTCTAAATATTTCTAGCAAGATGGCAAAAAATTAGGAAACGCTATCTGTATATACTGCAGTGGCAGGTCAGAAGGGCGTTGTTGAGTGAATGGCTTGCTTTCTTCTGTCATATGTAATATTTTAGAACAATTTAATTGTTCATGATTTCAAAGGGTATCATTTGCTTTTCTGTGACTGTATCTAAGAGATAAAAATATATAAACTAATATTTTCTATGTACATGAATTTATTGATCATAATTACTTCAAGAATGGTTGAATTTAAATAAATTCCAAAATTAAATGAAAGCAAAGACATCCAACTTCAAATGCTACATATGAAAGTAGTCCTCTTGTCTCTCTCTTGTCTGTCTTTTCACTTTATTCAGAGGATACAGCGACTGAGCTCTGTTTAACCATTATAAAAAATGATACGGACTATATATCAGAAATATAATCAAAGCTCCCTTGCAAGCCTACTTGCCAGAGACAAAAGAGATGCAGCATACTTGAAAAGGGCAGCCCTTTCAGAATGCCAACATATATTATTTTTTTTTTGCTGTGTGTATTACACTATCACCTAGAAGCTGTTGGTTTCTATTGACACAAGTTCCTTTTGTCCTAGATAATATACTTTATTTATACAGATAAATAAAAACATGTATGCATGTATGTATATATGCATATCGATCTGCAGTGTATACCTATCTATGCTTTAAAATTCTTACATGCATATCTATATGTACAAACACAATTGCAGTCCCCACTCTGGATTGCTTGTTACCTACAAAGACAGGTCAATAAAAGGTGAGAGAAGGGAAGCATTACTGTTTGCAGAATTATGGAGAGATTTCAAGTGATTTAGGAGGTCCCGTAGGAGGTAGGCTTAGATCCAATTCACCAAGCCCAGATCTTTCAAGATTATGACAAAAACGTTTGTTGCAAGTCTGATCTTTTCTAAAATGTGTATGTATATCCTTTATTTGATAGTTTATTGGAACTATTTGTGATATGTGTGAGGAAGTACCACACGGGAACTAGCAAAGGTTTGAATTACCTGTTCCTAGGAGTTCCTTTGGTAACACTTTTTGGATATCTTTCTGTCTCTCATTTTAGAAAGGTATTTCCAGTATTTTGTATTGGTTGCCAAAAGGAGAAGATAGCATAAGCATATAGAAAATACTAAACATGCTCTGGCATATTTGGCACGGTGGAAGACTTTGTAAACCACATATGTTCATATGTCTATTCTCATACCTCTGTAAATTAATGTAGTAATGGCACAACCCAGCCATAGATGAGACTTATTTTTTCTCTTAAATTATCATACTGATTTAGAGTATTAACATATTTGTACTTGCTTTCACAAGTATCCTTGTGATATACATCACTTGTATGGCGTAGAGTATGATATTTTTCTCCAATCATTATTAATACTTTATTCACTTGAAGTCAGTACGAAGCTGATGAACAGGGAATTTCCTTTTATTTCGTCATGACTTTAAGGCTTCTACCGTAATTTGAAAGGCCGTATTGCTGTTAGTCTACACGCTTTCTAGTTTCATCTTTGTTAGTGTGAAGTACAGCATCAGATCCACTGGTATACAAATCCACACCATCAGATCCTTAGATCCCACAAATCTCCTCTGGATATCATTTTGGGAACATGACTTGTTTACTATTCACTCTTCATTTAATCTTTCTGTTAGGGTGTACCCTTAGTTTATTTAAATTATGTGGTTATTTGATCCAGACAGTGTTCTTGGTCCTTTTAGGAACAGGCTGCAGCCTAACTCAGGGGCAGTACCACAAGGTTTGCCAGAATTACTTGGAGATAATTGAGGAATCTCTTCTTGGTGTTTGAGTAGAGACTTGAAAGCTGTTATTTATCTGAAACAATGAGCTGAGAGAAATACACATTTATTTGAACGAGGGCAGCTAATTAAAAAACCAAAAATAAACAGTTTACTAAGCTTGTACTCATTATAAAAAGTTTGCTCTTTTCATTTCCGGATGAGAACTACTCCGTTTGGAACTTCTTCATCACTTAGCTTTGGCATGCAGTAACATTCTCCTCAGGGACATCTACTTTCAACCCTGGAAAGCATCAACTGGTGCTGTTGTAGAAATCATTCAGTTAGTGTCTCTCCTCATTCCTGTTGGGAGGTTTCCAGCAGGTCAGATTCTGGTTTTGGACTGGAGAATAAGGTCCATTGTATGACCTATTGACTGTAAAGTGTAGAGTTCACAGAGATGTAAGAAGAAATAGTAAGCATTAAGAAAGATGCTAGTAGCACAGCTATTGCTAAATCTGCCCACTGTGTTGGGGATGTCCACACTGAGTCGTAAATGGTGTTTTGGTAGAATAAATTAATCTTCTTTGGAGTGTTGTGCTTCTGTGATGAGTGCAGTCAAGAGAAAAATGTAGACTCAGGACACTATCTGATGACTGAGACAAGATCTAGCTGTCGGTGAAAAGAGTGTCAGCTTCTGAATTGCGTTTGATGAGGGTAGGAAACAGCTTTTGGGAATCTGAAGGGGCAGATTAGGCTTGGCTATTAGGCTTGGCTGGCAGATGGTCCATGATCAATAGGGGAAGACAGAAAGTTAGAAACCATTTGTGTGAAGGAAAGCTTATGTACCTTACTCCTTTTGTTCTCCTGAGACTTGCTTCTGGACATTGTTGGAGGCAGTCAGTGGGAACTTAAGTATGACCAGATACCATATAGGGAGAACAGTGAGGCCACAGAAGGCAATAGGGAGGGGTGAGAACATGTGACAGGTGAACTGGATAAGGAAAAAGTGGCACGGAACAAGAAATGGAATAGAAAGGTGGCTTTTATGTGGAGGTCCTGGAATCTGCAAGAGTGGTCCAAGGCTTGAGGGGCCTTCAGAGATGTTTGAACTTTTTTTAATGATGGGAGGCTTGACGCTGAAACTGCTGACTACACCACTGGATCTATAAAAGTAGGATTTGTTCATCTAGGTTCTTTTTACCCTTCACAGTTAATGCATTATGTATCTTGTTAATGTGCATTGTTAACTGAGACAAAAACATACAGGGGAAAAAAACATGGCAGAATAAAACTTCCCTTCTCTAAAAGTCCTTGTACAGCAAATTTTACCTATCAGAAAGGAATTCTAAGTTGAAAAGTGTCTATGTACATCAAAATAATAGCCATGGATAAAATAGAAATTTTCTCTTTGCATTGATGCATGTGACTTTTTTTTTTTTATTGAGGAGGAAGAGAAGATAATTTTAGGAGACTTTTTATGCTGTTGTATTTAATTTTGTAAACTGCTGATTTTATTAGCGGGAGAATGAAGATGTCAGCCTGCAGCCTTTTTGTTATGATTGTTTCCTATGTCCTTATCTGTATTAACTCTATGTACTTCATATTCAATAACAGGCTATATGTCTTATATTCTTATAGTATATCATCGTTGCAGGATAATAAGCTGTTATAAATTAATATTAGTATTTTTTGAATATGTGATGCGTTGACCCTGGTTAGAGGCCTTGTGTCCCCCAAAACTCTCCTTTGTCCTTAGGGAGAGGACTCATCACAATCTTCCCCTGCTCCAGTGTGAGTCCCTTCCACAGGGTGCAGACCTTCAGGCCCAGACTGATCCAGCATGGGTGTCCCACAGGCTCACAAGTCCCCCTAGCAAACCTGCTCTGGTGTGGGCTTCTCTCTCTATGGGGCCACAGGTCCTGCCAGGAACATGCTCTGGAATGGGCTTCCCACTAAGTCACAGCCTCATTCAGATGCCTCCACTTGCTCCAGTATGGGGTCCTTCATGGGCTGCAGGTAAAATCTCTTCTCCCCATCATCCTCTGTGGGCTGCAGAGGAATAACCTGCTCCACCATGCTTCATGGGCTGCAGGGGAACCTCTATCTCTGGTGCCAGGAGCACCTCCTACCCCTCCTTTTTCACTGACCTTTGTGTCTGCAGGGTTGTTCCTCACACATCTTCTTACTCCTTTCTCTGGCAGAAATTGTTCTTGGTGTTGTGCAGGATTTTTTCTCCTTAAATACATTGTCCCAGAGGTGCTACCACTGTGGCTGATGGGCTCAGCTTTGGCCAATGGTGGGACTGTCTTGGAGCTGGCTGACATTGGCTCTGTTGCACACAGGGGAAGCTTCCAGCAACTTCTGACAGAAACCACCATGTACCCTCCCCACCACTACCAAAACCTTCCCACACAAACCTAATACAAAACATCATAGTATAGGGGCAGTTTCAATGCTTCAAAGACAAAATAATTCTGTAGCAGAGATATTTTGAGTTATAATTCTTTTGATCTTTGTTGACACTGCCTGTTTAATGACCGTGCCTTGCCAGAAATGCTTTCCTCCTTCAAGCTAATGAGTTTCTTGTGTGTATTGTGTGAAGTTTTCAGAAGCAGTGATTGCAACTGTTAGGGACTTACAGCTCCTGTGGCCAGTACCAACTCACCCTGAGACCCTGAGCTTCTTATTTAGGCTGAAATTTCCATTAAAGCCAAGAGGATGTGGGCTTGTTCTTAGTCAGGGCTTATGGAGGTAAAATCTAGGCTGTGAAGTGTCAGTCTTGGAAGATCATTCACCAGGAGAAAGACTGTCTACGTCCTGCTACAGAACAGGCCCCATGTGCCAGCCATGGCTGTTCCTTGGGCTCCCTAGTCATTGTGTCTATCCAAGCAGCAATGGGGTGTTCAAAGTCTGTGCTCGTAAAGGGGAAGGCAGTAAGGCAAAACAATTTGGATATGCTTTCCACACATGACGCCTGTGACACTTATAGGAAGGTCAAGATCATTCCTGTACAGAAGGCTTCCAGAAGGCCACCTTTCTACTTAATCTTATGTAAGCCTCAGAGTAGGATTTAGGTAGTGCACAGGACTTGTGCTCAATCTCTGTTCAAGGGTTTATTTCACTTGAAGTTACAAGTCTGGCCATCATTCTTTATATCGGCTTCAAAGTCTTGGCTATGCTAAGATATAGCTGCATGTAAAAGCAGCCTGATAGTCCAGAGTGAAGCACTGAAGGAGCGAGTGAGGGTACTCTGGTCCATGCTCAAAAGCAGCAGTCAATTCCTGTCTGGCAACAGTGTTAGAAAGCTGCATTGGTCATTGTTGGTACTTGATCATAGAAGATGTAGATAAGCACATAACTCATGAGTGCTGGAGCAGTGCAGAGCCATGTGTCTGTTATGCATGGCCATCCTCAGCAAGTGCAAAGAAATGATTAATTTGAATCTTGATATTGTACATTATAGTTATACTACATTTATCTCTATTTATAATAATGTTACTTTTCATATAAATTATAATTATAATGGATGGATCTATATATTGCACACATGCAGTAGAGCGTGGCATTCAATCTCCCTTTGTCCCAGTCCCCCTCTCACCTTCCTGATCTCAACAGTAACTAGATCTTTTGGATGGTCACACTAAATAAAAATGAATTTGAGTTTTTGTTGAGATTTTTGTCTTTTTCGTGGTGCTCCCCTTCTTTCACAAATTTGTGGTGAGCATTGAATGGAAATAGGGAAATCTTGTCAGAGCATCTGCTTCTTTTGCAAGACATTTGGGCAGTTTGGCTCACATACTCTGAGCTAGAAATCAGCATCTAAGCAGTGGTTTCATAGCTCTGAGCATGCATATCTGATAGAAAGCAAATAACTTCATCTGCTGCTACACAAATGAGAGATGAAAATAGATCCTCCTATCTCTAAGCATAAGTACTGTAAACTGAGAAGACACCACAGATACAGTCACAGATGATCTCATTGCTCTTGCTTTTAGAGTTAAAAAGAATACTTTCCAACACATTTATGTTCATTTAATACATTTCATTACGTCAATATTAATACAGCAATCTTCATATTAAGTTAACTTTAGTAGCTTTCTGCATTCACTAACACAAGCTACCTTGATACTTTTTCACTTTCTTCCAATTAAAAAAAGAAATCCACCAATATTGGGTAGACATATGAATGTCTGTTATTTATTTTAATTCAATATCATATATTTACAAATAAAATTTCAAAAAAGAAGTCTTTAGCATTTTTCAACTAAAAGTATTCCAAAAAGTCCTAGGGAAAGATTGATGTGGGTGATGATGAAATGTTTTTTTTTTTTTTCCCTTGCAGAATAGCATCTGTCTTAAAAAAGGCTTCAGTCTGAGTTACATAAGCTGTATTTTCTACTGTGTCCACTGTCTATTGCTTTACATGCAATGCCCCATATACCTCTAACTGTATTTGAGCTATATGATGCAATTTAAAAACAGACAGACCCCAGACTGAAATGTCTTTGCATATATCGGGGGAGAATCTGCACACAAAGGGACATTTATCAGGGGTGACTGTTCCTCTGCTGAGGAAAGGAGCATACCCAAGAGTCCAGAAACAGATGATGATCTTATCAAGAAAACCCTCTTCAGTAATATCATCAGCCTGCTCTTGCCAAGTCTGGCATTTCTGTATCGTGTGTGTTTGTGATGGAGAGAGAGGGAGCGAAACTGTGCAAGGTACATGTAGCTGGGATAAAGTACCTGCTCAACCCACTGCGTCTGCACAGTGTTATAATGTAATTGGGAATCATTTTTGCCAGTATGGAGTGTCCATGTGAGAATGGAGTTTACAGTATTCCTCTCACAGAAAACTGCAGGGAGGGCTCTTCAGCTGCACTGATTGTCTTCTGGGATGTTTTTTTCACTGTATTTTTGCAAATATTTCTTCTCCAGCTTTATCTCAATGCATACAGGGAGTAACAAACCTCTTGAATTGTGTATCCAAATGTGGAGATGGAAAATTATTCAGAAAGGCAAAAATAATATTCTTTTTCTTTTTGTATCATATTTAGACTTTGAAAACGGAGATGTAAATTGCTCTTGTAGTGAGTACACTGAAAACTAAAGCTGTTTTCTTCTAATTTCTTTGCAGAATCAGGATTATGCCACGATGGCTAGGGTTATTTTGCCTCCTTCTGTAAACTAGATGTTGATAGGAACAGAGTATTTTTCATATTATATGGCACTTTAAAAACAGTGAACAAATCCTTGGCATTTCTTAATGTATCTTGAGTAAATACCTTTTTCTTTCTACTTCCTTTTTTTTCCCCTTTGAGTAAGTTTCTGTAAGTTCAACAAAAAAGTTCAAGTGAAGGAAGAGTCTATACAGCTGTACAAAAGTCTGTTCTAAAAAGCTAGTCAAACTCTAGCAGCAGTGCTCATTATGTACTCCTTCTTTTCTGACTTCCAAGACAAAACAGTACTTTTTGTGGTAACTCAGCTTAAGCCTTAAAAATTATTTTGATGGTATACTTGATGGACAATTATTATATGTTTTTCTGTGAGCTGTATCTATAGTAGTTACTTAATTTATGTGCTATTTAACATTTATTTAATGAATCTCTTTTCCTCCCAGCCCTCCCAAAATTGAGAATTTGCCTTGTCATTTCCAGTTGATGCAGGTGTGTTCACCACTGCAGGTCTGTGCTTTTCTAACTTGGGATGGGATCTTGTGCGCCTACTAGGTTCTCTTTAAACTAAAATGTAAAGAGAGCTGTAGATTAAATAATGGTTAATGAAACTTTTTCTCTGAAAAGTTCTATAGTTTACAGGATGATCTGTCTGCTTGGTGGCAGAGAACGGGTTTGACTAGATGTCAGGTGAAATCACATCATTGGGTGCAGTGTAGGTGTGCTCCAAGTGTTCAGTTTAGCAAGGAGTCAGATTAGCAATCAGGTTGCAGAATAAGTATACTTTGTTTTGCTGGCTTTGCCTATTAATTAAGCACTGTAATGTCACACATGCCTTGGCTAAAAAAGGATAATAGTGTTTACATTCTGTTTCTAAATGTGAATTCATGCACTTCTTATGTTTCAGAAATGTATGTCTGACGATTTCTGATCTCTCTTTTTCTTAAATATCTTCTGTTCCCATTTTCCAGTCTGTATCTTTGCATCTTAATCAGACCCATCTTGGCTCCTCAAATGATTCCTTCCCTGGATTCCGTCTCTTGTGATGTTTTTTAAATTTATTTTTGCCCCACTCCTTCTTGGGTCTTTTTTCCTAAAAATCTTTGCCTTGTCTTTCCCCATCCTCACCATCAGAATACCCTTTCCTTTGCTTTATTGCCCCTTGTAGCACAGCACTGTTGCAGGTAAGGGTAGCACCTGCAGTCTCTGCCATTTGCAGTGCTACCAGCAGGTGGGAGACAGTGAGAAACTGCTTCGGACTTCCTGGACTGTAAAGAAAGGTAGGTAGCAGCGAATCACAGAATTGTAGGGGTTGGAAGGGACCTCCAGAGATCACAGAGTCCACCCCCCCGACAAAGCAGGCTCCCCAGGACAGGTAGGCATCCAGACAGGTCTTGAATATCTCCAGAGAAGGAGACTCCACACCCCCCTGGGCAGCCTGTCCCAGTGCTCTGTCACCCTCACTGTGAAAAAGTTCTTCTGCATGTTGGTGTGGAACTTCCTGTGCTCTAACTTGCAGCCATTGCCCCTTGTCCTGTCCCCACAGACCACTGAGAAGAAGCTGACCATTTGCCCCTGTGTCCCACACTTCAGATATTTATAAACTTTGATCAGATCCCCTCTCACTCTTCTCTTCTCAAGGCTGAACAGTCCCAGCTCACTCAGTAGGGGAGATGCTCCAGGCCTTTAATCATCTTTGTAGCCTTCCACTGGACTCTTTCCAGGAGATTCCTGCCTTTTTTATAAGGGGGAGCTCAGAACTGGACACAAAACTCCAGGTTTGTATGTAACAAACATTTGTTACATAAGATGGAGAAGCCTTATCATTTGTCATCCTTGCCTGGAGTGCACAGCTGCCCTGAGGGAACGTTGGCAAGGCAGGGCAAGGCTAGGCAGCTCGGTTAGGCATGGAGTGACACAGGGCAGCTTCTCCTGCATTGTGTTTGCTGTCTAGACCTGCTTATAAGCATAGCAAAGGAGAGCAGTAGCTTAGAGCAGTATCTACCTGTGGGTTTTCCTTGTGTCTACTTCCTGCATGGCTAAAAGGTCTCTTTGAATCACAGAATCACAAGGAGAAGACCTTTAAGATCATTGAGTCCAACTGTTCCCGTCCTATGCTAAACCATATCTTTACATACCTCATCTACCCTTTTTTTAAACACATCCAGGGACGGTGACTCAACCAGCTCCCTGGGCAGTCTGTTCCACATCCCGACAATTCTTTCAGTGATTACCTTACTCCTGAGGAGGGATGGGAGCAGGGGGAGGGGGAGGGGTAGCTGGGGCTGACAGCGACTTCTGAGAAAGGCAGCAGAAGGGTTCCCTGTTCAGAAATGCTCCACCCATTGGAAGTGGCAGCAGAATGGCAACCCTTCCTCCAGGGTGACCCCACAGAGCTGTTTTCTTAGCTTTCAGCCCCAAGTCTGATCCTCCTTTCATCCCTCTCATCCTATCAGTGGCCTGGCCCTACTTTTTCGTCTTTGAGGCAGCAGAATTAAAATGTGCCTTTGCTTCTGAACAATCCCAGTAACCTCTGGTTTAACAAGATCCCTGTGAATACAACTTTCATTTCAAAGCGAGTTGTAAAATTTCTTTTGAAAATTAATTGTCATTTAGTCCATTACTGTTTGGACTCCAGTGTGAACTTGTCTCATATGGATGTGTGTCTTTCTAGTAAGATAACTTCAATTCTTGTATCCCACAGCAGACTTGCAGTGCTGCGAAACACATTGTACACCGACACCCCCCAGATCTTTTTACTCCAGAATGGGTAAGGTACTTCTTGTAGTGGAGAGATGTGAGAATTGGGTGACACAATATATGAAATCCCTGACTGACAGACATGGTAATGTGAGGTGGTTGGTCATTTTCATGACAGCTGTGCCAGTCGCCTGTTACCCAGCTTTCTTCTCCCAAGAGCAGTGCAGCTGTCCTGTAGTATTTGACTTTCATTCATTCATTTATTCGTCATTTAGTGCCATGGCTTTAGCATATTTTGGGTTCCTGCTTCAGATTCTGAGTCACTTGTTTTAGCATTTGGGCTATTGAATGAGCCCTGTGGAAAGGGAATGTTTCTGTTTTGCCACCTCCATTACGTTATCTTTTCCAGTGCAATTACAAGCTAATTCAAAGCTCTTTGTGTTAAGCTAATAGCTTCTCATTCACTGCTGTTGTCCAGTTCCTCTTTGTGCACTTTTCATACCACTTAGCAGTCCCCCTACCACTTACCTATGAAGAACAGGGTTTTTTTTTCCCCAAGTGGAGACTCATCATAGGCAAATCATTAACAGAACATCAAAAAGATCCCATCTGTTAGACTTGCATATGGCTAAGATCACAATTATCAAAAGTCTTTTTTTTTTCCCCCCTATTCTTATCCGCACAATAAATGTAGTTGTCAGCAGGATAAGTTCACGCATCGGATAAGGTCACAATTTCATTTAGTGACAACTTCCAACAGCGTGAACTTACAAGGTTCGATTTATTAAAGAGTCAGAAGGGATAAGATCACTGCATGGCCAGCCTGATTTATCAGGGTTTGACTGGAGTACTTGAATAGAGAATGTCGTATTTCAAGTTTATGTTCAAAACTGTAGTTTAGTGTGTGTTATGTCTCACAGACTTGAAAATTGAGGGAGGAGAATTTAGAGGAGGTATCTCAATAATGCAGTTTATGTCTGCCAAGCAAGTGTATGAACATTTAATATTGGAGCTAGCTTGGTAAGAATCATAGAAGTGGAAATGGGATAGTTCTCCACTGTCAGTGAACTGCTGTTTGCAAATGTGCACGTTAGTTTGTTACCATGGAGGTAATCATCGGTCAAATATTAATTGTAGATTCTTCCTGTGCATACAGGATGGCAAGCAGATCTTGGGCAGTGCTTAAAGACTTCTGTGAGTGTTTTAACTTGCTTGCTTTGACTTCAGGGCAGTCCGGCAGTCCTTGTTTGAAGCTACAAGATAAACAATTTCTCTGCCATGCAAAAATATTCATTACAGGGTCAGGTGGCTGCACACTGGAAAGATGCAAAGAAGGAGCTGTTTCTGTGGAAATTTGTAGGGCCCCATGATGTCAAGAAATTATAGCAGAGGAAGAGCTTCTTCATTCTTTTTAACTGGCTCCACTTAGAAAGCTATTCCTGATGAAAACCAACCAACCAAACAAAAACCCGCTGCCAAGGCTACCAGTCACTTGCTTGGAAATGTTGATCATTTATAAATCTGGATACACTTACTTCTGAAAAAAGTAGTTCACTTTTTCTCCCCCAAAACGCTGTTCATTCACGTTTGGATATGCACTCCTTTATTTCTTATTCCAGAATAGAAAGAAAGCCAGTATTATTTTGTTCAGAAACACCATTTATAGTTGAATTCTTCTGATAATTGAGCTATGGTCAAATCCTGTTCAGGGCCAAAAGCTATTGTTGGGTTCCTGTGTACATTCCAGGCTCTGTGGAGATTTTTTTTAAATTACTCTGATTTTTCTGTTCAAGTAGACAAAGCTTAACTGACCTACCTACCTTCTGGTTTATGCAAGTGCTATGTGGCATCCCTAAAACAATATGTATATATGTACGTGTATGTATATGTAAGAAAAGAATCCTAAATTGAGTCCTTTCATTCCAGTCTTGTATCCACCAAGGTGGCCTAATATCTTAAAAGCCATGGGATGTTTTGTAGCTGTACTAGTGAGTCATGACTTGGGGCTTCTTTTACAGTGCAGCTATCATAAGTCTTTGAGTAATCACAGACTTTAAAAGTATGCTACATCAACAAGATAAGAGAAACAGCCCACAGCACTAACAGCATTATCTTTTACCAAAATTGATTAGCCCATACTATGTGTCTCAAATATTTTGTATAAACTTACTCAGCAAGCTGGAAATAAATATGTTCCTGAAGAACAAGCTGAAAAAAATACTTGCTTTGTAGCAAGGAAATGGGAAGTAAATATCATGAAATGGAATGTCTCTTAAGTACATTATTTTTTTACCTAACTTGCACAAACTAAAAGCAGGGTATCACTTCCTCTCTACTTACATTTCTTCGTGCTGTTTCTGTTATGCCTCTCGTTGGCTCTCTCAGTCGGACGGTTGATGGGTCTAGGATGAAAACAGCAAAATGCAGCTGCCTCTCAGCATTGCATTGATGAAGTGTAACACATAATTTATCCCAGGGGTGTGTATGAATTCTATATATTATAATTTGCTATTCCATGAAGGAATGTGATGTTCAGTGCTCTGCAATGAGGTGGTCTATTGCAATTACTGATCACTAGAAACTCCTAACAGTGTTTGGCACAGAATTTTCTGCTTCCTTTAGGCTGGAATGCAGATTAAAGGAAGCTGCAGCAGTATTTTATCCTTTCTTTCTTTTTCTCCCTGCTCCCTGGGATCTCTGTAGACAGGCACCTCTGAAGAGACCAAGTGAGTCTTTGCACTTCTTACTGCAAGTGGAGATAGGCCAATAAAATCTCTGCTCCTCTTCCTTTCCCTGACTCAACCTGTGAAGATGCTGAGCAGTTGTGCAGGGGATGGTAGCTGCGGAGAGCATTTCTGATTTACATGTGAACTTCTTCTCAGGCTGAAGGGGAAAATCTAGCCTTGCTGACACATTTTTCAATCTTTTAATTAAGAGTCATGGGGTGAAGTTTTCTTCTTTTTCCAGCAAACTCTCTTGAGGTCACAAGTTGCTTGGGCCACCGGTATGGCACTGCTTACACCAGCATCCTCTTGGGAAGCCAGTAGTGAGCAGGGGACAGCCCCATTCTCATAAGCAGGAGACCAGACCTTTCTGTTGCAGCAATTTTGATACCATTCACCAAATAGGAAATTTCAGAGGAGCAAAATAATCTAAATAAATGCAGGGTAGTTGTATGCTCCTTTTTTCTTGAGTCAGGGGAATTCAGGAGAGGATTTTTAATAGTGATATTTGTAATCCTTGTTCTACAAACCCTTGTACCATCCCCTGGCCTTCCTGCTTAGAGCAGACAAAGGAACATATACAGTGATTTTACAAAAGATGCAGGATCTGGTAGAGAAAGAAAAGAAATCTTAGCAGATGCGTGTAGACCCTGATATGCAGTGCTTTTTTTTTTTTTTTTTAACTACTCATGGTGTTGTTTTTTCCCCCTAAACAAACAAAGATTTTTGGCAAAAAATAAATCTCTGCCAAGGGTCAAATTGTAGTACGCTGTTCCTTGGGCAGGCGTAGAGAAAATGTCTGTGTTTGCCAAAACATAGGGGCAGATTATCCTTCCCAACTCTTAACGTTCTCCTGTAGTGTTAAAATGGCTGCTCTTCATGGTGACCAGAGAGAAATGTATCTTTTTTTGAGAACTATGATCAAGGGAAACAGGAAGGTTATGCAGCAAAACGTTTTGTAATGCTGCCTGCAATCTCCTGCTCTGTCATGGTGTTCTGAGTGGAGGGGAAATTACAGCAGTTCACAGTACAATTCAGCATGATGCTACCCCATCTGTAGTACATTGCAATGTATCCATAAATATGGAAGTGTATTGCCCCAACTACAACTTGGGACTAAAACAAAAGAGAATAAAAGAGAGAAAGATTCCATACTAATTTATTTAATTACCAGCTGGAGGGAAAAAGAAAACCAGTTTTGGAAAATAGTTGCTTGTTTTTATGTTTTCTTCCAACCTGAACAACATATCAGGTACAAGATTCACAATATTAATTTTCTTTAAAATATAGAGTGTAATGATGTGTACCTTGAAACTTAGGTAGGTTTTTGGATATCACTGGATGATCTGCCCTAAGTTTGTCGTTCTTAATCCATTAAAAGACAGGCCTGCTTGTAAATCCACAGGTACAGATAAGGAGTCACTGTTTGACTGTGTCTGAACCCTTTTCAAATGAAAAATGTCAGTGGCAGAAAGGGAGGCTGAATTATTTTTTAAAAGGGTTTTCAAAGATTCTCATGATTCCTCTGGTATCAGTTAAATGTGACATGTCCATAGACATGGCTGGTTTTTTAGTGTGTAAAAGCAAGAAAATGCTACAGTTTTCACCTCTGTGTAGAGAGAAAATGTTGCAGGATGCCTAAGTCATCAACATGTTACCTTGCAACACTGGGAAGATTTCTCTCTTCCATAATTAGCATATAAAGAGAGGTTTTTTAATGTTAATACGATTTGTATCAATGTGACTGTGAGAGGGAAAAAATGTTTTGTTTTTTCCTGTTTGGATGCATATATATCACATGTGTAAATTAGATATAATTAATCCATAAGCTTTCCTGCTAACATACTGCCTTTTAAAATGTCATAGCGCTGTCACAATGAAGGCTCACCTGCATACATAGGAGCTTTTGTAAACTGATACAGCTCTATTTCCTAGATTTGTTCCAGTTTACAGGAAGGATCTGATGCACGATTTTACGTAGGGTAGTTTTGTAATCTGCAACACTCAAGAGGTGAAACTTAGATTTCTGTGCTTGAAAATGGAAGCTGGAGCCAAGTCTTCTCTTTGGAAAATGGTCGAGATTAACCCCTGTGGACAGGGAAAAACTTCGCAGCAGCCTGGCTGTGAAATAAATCCAGGCATCCATGGGAATGGTTAGCTTGGAGAGGTCTGTGGAGACTGCCTGCAAGCCAGGAGGAGTTACTCACTTCCTCCAGCCCAAGGTTCATTTCACAACAACTGCCAGGTCTAAATCTGTGACGAGTTTACTTCTTGCACAGTTGGACTTCACCCTGCTTGTGGAAAAACACTGTCTTGATTTGGGGTAGAGTTGTTGAGAAGAGTCGTGCTGCTGCAAAAGGCAGAGATTACTATTGCATCTGGATGGTCTGGAAAGGGACAAAGGGGATGGAGCCAGCAGGGAAAAATGGGTCAAGAGAATGCATGGCTACAGTGAGATGGAGAATAGCTCTGCCGCTCCTGCAAACAACAACAGGTTTTTCTGCTTACCTTCAGGATGGCCAAAGCTTGTGCAACAGCATGTGAAAATCCAGTTTACTGCCTGACAAGGAAAGCACAGATCGGTGCCCCTACATTCAATGTTACCACCCTTAAAATTTGAAACCAGAATTTATTTGAGTTGTTTGGAAAAGAGTATTAGAAATTGTGTGTATACCCACAACTGTTAACTACATTTTCAATTGAAACACTTGTTCACAGGAAAATACAGGCTTATCAAAGAGACTTTTGTCTAAGAAGGGTTGTGCAGACTATTTTTTAATCTTGCAATTAAGTGAAAACACTGTTTGGTGGTGACTGAATTTTATTTTTTCTTACACAGTAATGATCAATTGTGTATTAGTCTTTCCCTTGTCACTGGAAAAAACCAGAAAAATTAAAGTGAGATGAACTAACAATTTCACTTTTAAGTGTTAATTTTGAAGCCCTTACTTTCAAAACTGAAAAATTAGTACACACATAAAGAATAAATCACTATATCCACACCCATTACTTTAACATGTTTTTGTGTTAAAACCTTAAGCTAACAATTTAAATTATTTTGTGTGTAAATCTGAAATATTGCTGCCTGTAAAACCTCACTCGCCTCCAAATCCTTTAATTGTAGTAAGTGTTTTTAGTAGTTTCTACAAAATTAGTGGAGTTGTTGTGGATTTAGGTCTCTATAAAGTATGTCTGAAATTTTTAGTAGCCAAATGCTTCAGAATGTGCTCTTGTGACAGCGAAATGCATCAGGGCGGTTAAATGAATGCACCAGGTGTGGATGCTATTGCACTCTCTCCTTTCAGTTCTCATCTCTTCCCTTCTCAGCATTTCTGAAAAACTTTCATGAAACTGCTGTTCTGAATAAAAATGCCTCCAAATTCTTATGCGTGTGAATAGATGCAAGAAAGGACCAGGAATTTCTAAAACAGATTTGAATATATAAGCGAAAAAAAAAAAGGTTTGTTTTCTTTTACAGGATGACAAGATCAGTTGTTTTTTCAGACAAGCATAATTAATTCTCAATATATGCGTCCTCAGAACATTGTGCGTATGAAGCCTACACAAAGGCAGAGGTGGTTGTTGTCAAGGCACAAGTGAAAGTACTCTCAACACTGCTTGTTTTCTTTGTTTGCAGGAGAGTTGGAGATGGTCCAGAAAGACGGGGAGCGCAAGATTCAGAGTCGGCAGCAGCTTCCGGTTGGAACAACATGGGGGCCTTTTGCTGGGAAGATGGATCTGAATAATAACACCTTGGTATGTAGATGCTCCAAGGAGCTTCACTTCGTTATATTGCGTGTTTTTCTTTAGGGAATAGACTGAATTACTACTCAGCTGGAGCCTTTGAAAACAGGCATTGTTAGCTTTCACGGACAGTGGTGTTTGGCTTTTCTCCAGTTAGTTCATCTATGGCAACCGTCCACATAAAGTTATTTGGAGCACAGGTTAATAGCATTAAACTTGTTATTTTACAGAAGGGAAATGTCACTTCCTTGTTTGCTGAACCAAGCTGCTGCCTTTCAGTAGTAGTATCTGATTTTTTTTAGTGGCTTTTTAAAGTTTTCATTGCATCCATTGCTGAATACTTAATTTATAATAATGTATGGCATAGGAAATAAATAGCTGCATTATTTTAGGATAAAATTAATTAAATTTGTCTTGATGTCAATATTACTGAACATAGCAAGTTCTTCAGTTAAATAATTTTTAAAGATACCAGGAGGCACCTGTCATATAGTACATCCATAACTAGCCTTGTTTTTCTATTCTGATTGCAGAAAGTATGGGAAATGTATTACTTATAAGTAATTATCTCAGTTCAGTGTGCTGAAAATCACCTTGTCCCTAGGTCTTCATTTAATTTTTTGTTTGTTTTGGTTTTAAGAACTGAGCTTCAGTATTATTTGTATATAGTTCAGATTAATTTTCTAAGAATATCTGGAAAGGTGACCCTGTATTGAAAAAAAGCAACAAATATCTCCTGAAGAAGTGATTTAGACAATCTTGAAGCATGCATTGCTCTGTGGGATACTTCTGAAGAGCTGTTGTTTTCACCTGGATCACTGTTACAGACTTCACATGAGTGTATTAGCATAAAGACCTGTGGAACTGTTCTGTGGTTCTGTGCCCAGTGTATTACATGTACTTGGGGTAGGTACAGCTGTGCTGTAAATGGAGAAGCTGAGCTGCTTAGTGTTGAGTGAATTGTCCTGCCCTTGAAGGACCTGAAGAAGGTGGGGAGTGTTGAGTTGCTGATGTAGCATCCAGAGGAGCATGAGAGAGAGAGATTATATGCACGTGGGGCAAAGTGGGAAGCTGAAAGTCTTTAACTCTTCCCTGGGGAACTTATGCCTATGTTGGAGTTCTTTTCCTAAGGGCTTGCTGGACAGTATACATGCTACTTTCTGTTAAAGTGCATATTGAAATTGTAGTGAAGCATTACTCTTTTATGACTACACAGTAGGCAGTTAAGATCTCTATATTTTGTAAGGCTTTTTAACATAATGTATTAATCAAAAGGTGCTAATAAGATGTTGCAGGAAGTGTCATGAAAATTTTGTCGTTAAGTTTTCTGGAGTTCAGTATTCCAAACCCAAACTGGATTTCCCATTCAGGCACCTGAATAAAGGGTGGAATGTCAAAAGTAGTGGACACTCAAAGCATCTTACTGTTAAAAAGAAAGAAATGGGCTATTTGAATATGTCTCTCCATTTTCTTAATTTATTTTTTATTTCTTGATCTATTTTGAACTTGATCTAACATCATTCTCAAAATGTTTTTCATAAAATGGTCATTTGTGAGAGCTACCTATAAGTCAGATAATTTTTAAAGATTCCACTATTACTACTTTCATCTACTTTCATGCAACAGAAACCCTAGTCCTGGTATAGATCAAAGTTGGAAAAATGCTAAGTTTTTTAGGAAAAAAACCCAGGTAAGAAAACCTAGGTGAGGTAGGAAAAATGCTAGCTTTATGTTGCCTCAGTTGCCCTGACAACAAAGCTGATTTTAGTTTGGTCATCATAAAGGCTCATCATATGGGCTCCTCACCATAAGAAGGACAGTGAGGTTCTCGAGCGTGTCCAGAGAAGGGCAACCAGGCTGGGGAAGGGGCTGGAGGGCAAATCCTCTGAGGAGCGGTTGAGGGAGCTGGGGCTGTTTAGCCTAGAGAAGAGGAGGCTGAGGGGAGACCTAATCACCACCTACAACTATCTGAAGGGAGGTTATAGAGAGATAGGTGATGGTCTCTTCAGCCAGGTGACAGGTGATAGGACAAGGGGGAATGGCATGAAGCTGTGCCAGGGCAGGTTTGGATCGGACATTAGAAAAAAATTTTTTCCTGAAAGAGTTGTCAGGGCCTGGAACAGGCTGCCCAGGGAGGGGGTTGAGTCACCTTCCCTGGATGTGTTCAGAAAAAGGGCAGATGAAGTACTCAGGGATATGGTTTAGTTTAGGATGAGAATGGTTGGACTTGATAATCTTAAAGGTCCTTTCCTACCTTGTGATTCTGTGAAAGGGATGCAATAACTTTCCCAAGCCAGTTAAGAGAGATGTTGGGTGAAAATCTTCCGGACTTTTTTCTCACTAAACTGGAAGAATACTCATTTGTTTCTTGTCAAATTAAAACCATAAAGTCTATTTTTATGAACACCTGAAAGATTTTACTTTTGTTTTGCCTACTAATGTAAACATATTTGGAAATCTGAAAAAGTTCCTATACACAGAGTTGTAGTTCTCAGCAATATTGTTTTGTCCCCTGAGCAACTCCATCCTTTGAGATAGTCAAAACTGAACTGGATATCATCTTGCACAATCTGAGTTAACTGCAAAGTTGGATCTGACCTTGAAGTTTGCCCTGCTTTGAGCAGGAGTTTGTACTGGATGACCTCCAGAGGTCCCTTCCAACCCGAATTATTCTGTGATTCTAAGCATTGTTTCTTTTTTTCCAAATATCAGATGTTTCCTGTCGTCCTAAATTTCTTACTTTAAAATACTGTGTAAAGAAATGTAAACCTTTTCATAGAACTTTAATTTACCATTTAAGGAACACAAACCCAGCTATGCCAACTTCTACATATTTTTATCTTTTTCTATTTTTTTCTTGAAACGATTCTGGTTTATTTATGATTTTCCTGTTTGCTTGACACATTTGATTACTTTTCTCACTGGTGTACATGCTCTCTGTTGTTCCTAGGGGGAGTTGTGTTTGTTTACTTAAGTTACTTATATCTGTTTTGGAAAGCTCATTTGGGTAAAGCCTCACCTCCTTAGAATTCAGTCAAACTTTCACATCAGCTGCTGACAGCAGGTTTAGTTCATTTCTGAATGAGAACTTCAAACATTGCACTGTTATAAACATCAAATAATGTTTGAAAAAGAGCTTTAATGGGAATTTTTGTTATAGGTAGGAAAGGAAAATAAAATTCAGGGAACCTCAGATGAGTTATGACAATTTTTTCAGCTCATCTCTTTATAGGAAATATGTTTGTGGCTGACTACAAGTATCTTACCTGACTTTACTGTTCAGTGCTAGCAGTGTGACACTGCTTCTCATGATCCATTGCCTAGCTCTAGTGGTTACAACTTATTTAGTAACCTTGTACTCTGCACTGTACACAGCCTGTACGTGTAATATCCTGTTGAAGTGCTTCTTATTTCAAGCAGTGCTGTGTTGCTGAACACAGTCTCACTGCTGATGGCTCAGGGACAGAGAAAGCTAATTAATTCAGCACGGTAATTAATTGAGTCACCATGCCAGATGTCAAATACTTTTTAGATCTTTCAAGTTTCTGTCTTGAAGTATATTAACAATATATGTCTCAGAGTAGTGGAAGGTTGGGTACCTCGAACAAAAAAAGATTTAAGCTCTGTTCCAAGTTACAGCAGGAATAGCAGCTGTTGACTTTATCAGCAGTGCCACAGCGCATTGGGAGATAGGGCAGAGCAAGGGCCATACCAAGACTGCAGAGTACTCAAAATCTAATGGTAGACTTGAAATAGCTCAATGATTAATAAAGTTCTTAATTTTTTTCATTTAGGAGTTAGCCAATGCTCATGAATTACTGAGTGATCAAACCCCCTTATAAAATTATCGCATTGCATTGTTATTGTTGATAAAACAATCTGCATGCAGCCACCAGAAATCTGAAGGATGTTGTTTTAACAACAGAGAGTCTTAGATCTTGAAACTTGTCTTGGCATTTAATTCGCATTTCAATCTAAACTCAAGAACTCTTATATCATTATTAAATATTAATAAATATCTAATTAGAATTATAAGTCTCCTATTTAGATCTGTTCCTATAATTTTGCCAGACCAGCAAAATTCTCCTGCCCTCAACTGCATGTGGAGTTTGTACCCTTCTGCACAATTGGACATAGAGGTTATTAATGCCTTCTTCAACTTTGCATCAACTGTTCTATAATAGCTGATAGTCCCTAGAAAATTAAATGCACAGGATTATCTTCTCAAGCCTAGGAAATGTACTTCTAAAGTAAGAGCCCGTTGTTGTTTCACAGAAAAAGAGACCACCTATATGTTTCCAGGTTTTGTTTGAGGTTTAATATCATCTTGCTGTTTTAACATGCAGACATATGAAGAGTTTTATACAATACCGCTTTCTATTTGCAGTTGGTGAGAACTTGTCTCTACAAGGAAGGCAACACAATTTAATTACTAGTTTTACCAGGAAGGCTCCAGCTTTGCACCTTGCTGCATCGTAGACAATTCAGTGGTTCGTGGGTACCTACCAGTAGACGGGGGTATATTTCCAGGTCTGGAACTCCTGGATTGCGATTTCTGTCTTTAACAGGAAAGTAGATTTGCACAAATGTCAAATCTAATGTGAACAGGCAGGTAAGAAGAGCGTTAGACCCCTTTAGGCTGATCAAACAAACCAGTGAAAGCTGTGCGTAAGCAGCTCTGAATTCAAGGCACTAACAGCCTGTTTCAGAAAAAGCCATTTGCTTGCTTTTTCCCCGCTGCTAATATTTTCAGTGTTTGAGGAGACAACTTGGTAGGAATGAGGCTCTTGGAAACAAAAGCAGCACAGAACCACGTAGCCCACGATGAACACTGAACAGCAGCTCACGCCATCGCTCCAGTAGTCAAGTGAAGGCATTCTGAAAGGACTTTTCCCTTGGCTGCCGCCATCTCGTTTTTGGTGTTAATCTGTGCCCATGGCAGGGCTTTGCGAAGCAAAACAATGTACAGCTGGATCCTGCCCCCCGTTCTCGTCATCTTGTTGCAGGGAGGAGCGCACGGGGCAGGCCTGTATTGGCCTGATAAGCAAAGAGGATTCAACGTGACTGTGAAGGGAATCCGTGTGCAGGGCTGGGCCAGACAAGCAGTGGGATACAGCAGGGACCCTTTAATGGGATCTAGGAGGTTCAGCACCAAAGTGATACTTCTTCTGGAAAATATCCTCGTGAAACAGTTTGATTGGTTAGCGTTTTAGGGGCTGAGGAGCCAGGGTTCAAAATGCACTTAAGTTAGTCACTCACTAATCTGTGGCTGGTCATTTTGGGTCAAAATAACTCATATCTGTAGTAGCCAGCAACTTCTAATCTTTGGAGTTGCAGTGTAAGGCTTTACTGGGGACTTGGGCTGGAGGTGCTGTAAAACCACCAGGATAGGCGGTAGTTGGGCTGTAGTCTGGCTGTAGTCAGGCTGTAGTCTCTGATCCTCTTGTTCATACATGGAGAAGGGTAAGGCAGGTTTTATCTATAAATATTTACTTGCAAATGGGGATTTTGGCTCTTACTAACTAGCACACAGCCATCTTTGTATTTAATTACCAAAACCGATGTATTGTGTAATGAACCTTGATTTTAATCTTTATTATACTGGGTTTATACCTTTAAGTACCTCATGTGACTACAGAAGCATTTCTTACTCATTTTTATTGGTGTTAGCATCAGACTTTTTATACTTAAAACTAGTTTTTAAAAAACCTGCCTTCTCTCCCAAAAACCTGCAGCCATTAACGCAACAGTGCTTCTGGAGAGCAAATTGTGTCGCAGTTACAGCGATGTAAAGATGTGCTGTTCAAGGGTCAGGGTTGGCCACTTCATACAAGCTGAGACATTTAAAAAAAACCCCAGAGCTTTGCTGAGATGATGTGGACATTCTATGTGGGCATCACAGTGATCTTTGAGACCACATCACCTCACCATTGCCTCACCTTTTATAATGTGCTCTCCCGTTTATATAGGCAAGTATTTGAGGGAAGGGCAATGACAACTCTTTTTGAAACTTCTGCTTATAGTATGACTATACATGCTTCTTTAAAAAAATAAATTATTCCTGCTCTTTTATTGACATTTACACATCAGAGTAAATTTAAAACATGCTACTAATATGATAGCAAATTGTGGTAGTGATCTGAATAAACTCCCTGTTTTGAAAAAAAGAACATTTTCTCCAGCTTGTGGAGCTAGTTTCTAGAACACAAATAGGTGATGAAGCAACATGGTCCAGGAAAAGAAAGAGTGGATTGATTGTGCAGCTCTGCCTAAATGCTGTTAGTACACTGGTATTAGTACTGCATGCCATTACCGTAACCTTAATTTTGAAGTATTAAATGCTCAAGGGACTTGCACATATGGGTTGCTCTTTTAAAAAACAAAACACAAATGTTCACAGGAAGAAAGGATTGAAATTATATTGTTCCTTTTTTATTTTTTAATGTCTGAATCAATGATTAACAGCATGTAGTCTTATATCAGTAGGGGATTTTAACATAAAGTCGCTCTTTTCCTTGCCTATAGCCCTTTTATAAGGCTATACATTGCTGTGGTTCATTGCGATACCTCTTTATTAAAACAGAAGAACTTTGACATTTGTTTAAAAGTGTCACTGGCCACTCTGAAGAGTTCTAAAAAATATTTTAGTTACTTGATACTTCTGTAAGTATCTCCATTAAGCAGACTTTATCCTAATACTATTGTAATTAAGGAGTAGGCATTACTGATCATTCTCATTAAACTAACTCAGTTCCCTGGGAGAAAACTCAATAAACTATCTGTCCTATTGCAGCAGGCTTAATTTCAATAGGACCAGTCCTTCTCAAAGTGGGAATGTACCCTGGGATGCTTTGGCAGGGAGCTGCTGAGAGCAGAGTGAGGGGATGGAATGGCCCAGGGGAAGAGATGAGACAAGGTCAGGAGCCTGGGACAGAGAAAGGGCAAGAAAATTTGGTTCAGGGACTCCCAGGCAGCAGAAGCCAAGGGAGACACCATCTACAAGCACCAGGCTCTTCCATTTTTATGATGTGGGGAAGAGTAGAGAGAAGACAATGTGTGCCTGAGAACATATTGTACTGTTAGGCTGCTCAGAGAGAACCACTGCAACAAACTGTGCAGTAGCAACAATCCTTGTGCTGCTAGACTATGGTCACCTACTGTAATCTCCACACTGTAGGCTTTAAGACTCAAATGCTTATTCTGCTATTGTACATTCTGCTAAATTTATAACAAAACTTTGAGAATGAGTTTTAGTCTTACTTAAAAACTTTGGCTGTCTGAAAGAAATAATTGATTTAGCTGCATTTAATGACATTCATGTAGCTTGGTACACTGAAATATACCTAACAGGCACAAATTCAACCCCTGTGTTTAAGATGAGGAATTTAACATTAATGTTGTCCTCTGAGGAAAATTTTAAAATTCATGCTTTTTATAATGATATTTCTTCTTATTTATGAAACATATGTATTATTATAGACTAAGCAGATATAAAATGTCAGATTTAAATATTTAGCAGTTTTTGAAATAACTTCTCACTAAATATTGAGCAACATCATTTTTTTCTCTGAAATAAAATTCAGTTTCTAAAATGTTGACACTTTTTTTCAGTAGTTTCACATTTGTTGAACAAGGATGGAGAAATTCTAGCTCCATCATTTCAGTGGAACAGAAAGCTATGAAGGTGTTTGTGTCTACAAAGACATTTAGGGGCTACGAAGATGGTGGAGGGACTGTAGCATCTCTTGTATGAGGACAGGCTGAGGGAGTTGTGTCTGTTTAACCTGGAGAACAGAAGACTGAGAGGGGATCTGATCAGTGTTTATAAATATCTAAAGGGTGGGTGTCCAGAGGATGGGGCCAGGCTTTTTTCAGTGGTGCCCAGTGACAGGACAAGGGGGAACAGGCACAAACTGGAACAAAGGAAAGTCCATCTCAACATGAGGAAAAACTGTCCAAGGGCGGTAGAGCATTTGGACAAGCTGCCCAGAAAGGTTGTGGAGTCTCCTTCTGTGGAGATATTCAAAACCCACCTGGACACAATGCTTTGTAACCTCCTCCAGGCGATCATGCTCTAGCAGGGAAGTCCTTTCCAGCCCCGACTGTACTGTGATTCTGTGGTTCTCTGATTCTGTTCACATTGTTAAGCCAATAATAGACACCAAGCTGAAAGGCCTAAAGGCTTTTGTTCTCTCTCTGACCACTAGAAGATGAAATTTCCTAGATGCTCCTGGGTTTTTTTGGGGTAACTGCACGTAAAGCTATTCCTACCCAAGGGTAGTTAGCCATGGGGTAACTATCATTGGCACCATGATGCTATTGGCTGTGGAACTGTGGTAGCACTTGCGTTGCACTCAGTAGTTATCCAGGTGTACTGTCTGCACATACATACGACATATGATTATACAAATGTCAACAGATGCTTTCCATAAAACTTAGGAGGCAATAGTTGTTAGCAATAAAGTGTGCTGTAGAGAAAATCTTGGTGGGAAAACAAAATTCACCGTTTGGTGGTGATTTTAAATTATCGTCTATCTTCATTTAAATACAAAAAAGACTTCAAGGAAAGGAATGGACCCGTGGTTTCAGTGAATACAGTGGCTGCTTGCTGCTCACTTCTGTACACTGTGATGGAATGATCTAAATTCCAAACATCAGTTCCCTTTCTGTCTGAATGTAAAAGAGAGAAGTAGACATAAATATTCAAGAATGATTGAATCAGTATAGGCTGGGGGATGACCTGCTGGAGAAGAGTTTTGTGGAGAAGGACCTGGGGGTCCTGGTGGATGACAAGTTGGCCATGAGCCAGCAGTGTGCCCTGGTGGCTAAGAGGGCCAATGGGATCCTGGCGTGCATTAGGAGGAGTGTGGCCAGCAGGTCGAAGGAGGTGATCCTCCCCCTCTACTCTGCCCTGGTCAGGCCCCACCTGGAGTATTGTGTCCAGTTCTGGGCTCCCTGGTATAATAAAGACAGGGATCTCCTGGAGAGAGTCCAGAGATGGGCTACGAAGATGATTAAGGACCTGGAGCATCTTCCCTGTGAGGAAAGGCTGAGTGAGCTGGGACTGTTCAGCCTAGAGTAAAGAAGACTGAGGAGGGACCTAATTAATGTTTATAAATATCTTAAGTATGGGATGCAGGGCGAATTGGCCAACCCCTTTTCAGTAGTCTGTGGAGATAGGACAAGGGGCAATGGCTGTAAACTGGAGCACAGGAAGTTCCGCACCAACATGTGGAGGAACTTCTACACAGTGAGGGTGACAGAGCACTGGAATAGGCTGCCCAGGGAGGTGGTGGAGTCTCCATCTCTGGAGATATTCAAGAGCCGTCTGGATGCCTATCTGTGCAATATGAGCTAGGGAGCCTGCTTTGGCAGGGGGGTTGGACTCTGTGATCTCTGGAGGTCCCTTCCAACCCCTATGATTCTATGATTCTATGATTGAAAGAAAAGGTATTTCTATTTTTTTCATTATCGTCCAAATTAAAGTGGGTTCTGTGAAAGAATGTTTTTGAATGTAGAAAAAAACCCCTCAATATTTATAGTAAGCATAGTTAGTACAGTATGGTGTGAATACATAAATACATATTTGTGTGTATATGTATATATACACATATCCATACAAAATGTGTTTGTGAGTATACAAAAATAGCATGTGCTCGACAGAAGAAAATACTGACTGCTATTAGATTCTAAAAATCATCATTCCATTTGAAATACTAACATTTTGCTGAACTTTCTTTTCCGTTCAGCTAGAACTTCTTTTCTAATGATGATGTACTATCACATAGCGAGTAGCAAAATTTGTCCTTTTCTAGATGCAGCAGCTCTGCTTTGCACCACTAAAACCTGGGTGGTACAGAGCTTGACCTGAGATCTTAAGTGCTGAGAGAAGCTTATGAATGCCCCAGGCCTCATTTCTCAAGCTCTGAGAACAAATTCATCAATCTAATCCCATGGTGGCTCCTGGGGCTCCGGGGGTTAGGGCTCTGCTGCGAAGAGCACAGGAGGTACCATCGCTTGTCCTCCTTGCTGGCCCCATACCACGTGCAGCAGGGGAAAGGCTGCAGCAAGGGATGCCCAGCTAGTACTCTGCCCGATGGCGTGCCTTATTTACAGGGGTTTGTGCATGTTCTGATGCTCCATACATGATGAATTATATGCATAGCCTCATCAGATGTGATGTCATAACTTATTGAAGTCCCATCTTAAATGAGTTAGTATTAATTAATAAACTTTTGCTTCCTTTCTTTTCACTAATTTTAGCACGTGTTCCACAGACTAGAAAGAAAAGGAAGACATTTCAGTGTTTTTGCAAATGTTTCACGTTGTTAAATGTTAAATATATATTAGTAATCATTATTATTCATGTATTTTTTTATAAACATCTCACATTTCAAAAAATACTTGTCTTTTTTGAAGCTTTCTTTTCTACATGACACTCTCCAATCTGGGGGTTGAATGACCACATTTTTTAAAAGATGGAACTAGAACTCTGCCATGTGTGAGGACATTGAAGACAAGTTTAGGGGAGCTGAGGGAGGTGTGTCTTGGTGCTGGGGAGGTGAGGAAGGATTCTTCCCTCTCTCCCCCTCCTGCAAGCTGTTGTCCTCACTTTTGGAAGAAAACTGGGACAAATTAGCATAGAGGGAAGAGAGCAATAAAGCAGAAAACAATAGTAAGTCCAAAATATCTTAGTTTCTTGTTTTATGCTTGTGTTGAAGCAGAACGGGGTTTGTGATTGCTGATTTTTAATTCTACCACTGACATCATAGGATGTCTCTTTGGTTTCATGGTGTTTCTTCCTCTTGGATGTGGTTACACTTACTACAGTAAATATTGGATGTTGTTATTCATATTTGTTAAATTACAGATTGCATTCTTCTCTCTTGCAATCTTACTCCTGTTTCTCTTCTTAATCTGGTCAAACCACCTCCCATCCTCCAAGCCAAAATACCATCTTAATCATATATGCTTCTATGGTGGAAGATTTTCCTCTTCCTGGATCCACCCGGATTATGGTCCGTGGAAGGACATGATCAGTTACATGAAGTGAACCTGCCAGACTCATAGGTATAGGTATCAGCAAAGGGGATTTAGGGTAGATAGAAAGAAGTTCCTAATAGTAATGAGAGTGGAAGTCTGGAAGAGATTCAGGAGGTTGTAGTAACTCTGTGGCTGGTGTGTTCAAGAACTGGCTGGACGAAGACGGGAGTGGTGTAGGCACAGCTGAGCCCTGGCGGGGGGAAGGAAACAGAGCAGATGACCCTGTGGCTTTTGGCACCCTGATGCTGAAAAATGTCTGCAGCCAACTTCTCTTGTTCAGCTGCCCAGAGATGCCTGCAGGTAGCTAAAATCTTTCAAGACTGGCTTTAAAAGGCCAGAATGAGACACTGTTTTTTTTGCAGAAAATGGCAGATGGGATGTTGCAGTAAGCTAGACAGTTGGTCACACCAGTATAGGATACCGTTTTCAAAATCTAATTGAAATATAACAAGGACTTGCTGGGAGATAAGGAAGTAAGCAGCTATATTTCTTTGGCATGTCCGTTCCCAATTGCCTGCAGGTTTGTTTTTTTTTTCCTCTGAATATTCTCCCTTCCCACTCCATTTTCTTCCTAACTAAAGTTAGAATTAACACTGTATATAGCCAAATATTAAATCAGTGTAGCTTTTTCAACACATTTTTTTCAGCTGTACTTGGGGCTTTATTTCTAGAGCATTCTGTACCTCTTTTTTTAAGAAATGCTGTCTGATTTATAGGGATAATTGTCCCAGGTTTCTGTGTCACAGATTTGCAAAGTGAGAGCAATGGTATTGCATTTTCAGGATGCCAAATGTGTGCACTTTGATCTGGTGGTACAGCCTGCCTCAGGGAGTAAGCTGAATCTTGATTTCTTTAGTCAGTCATCCACTATCAGGTACCAGAGCCCCGATTAGGCAGGCTGAAAAACAGAGAACACACCATGGATTAGATGTGGAAACATTTGCGAGGAGGCTCTTGGCATCACCAGCATCCTTGGAGCTCATTTTGTGGTACTGTTTCTGTGCTAGTAAATCTCTTCAATGCATCCAGTAACAGTAACAGGTAGTTGCGTGTTGCAGATGACTGCACATGCACTGATAGTTTTTGCAAACACACACACACACACACACACCCCCCATCTTCAGCAGTGAAAAATAAGAAGAATATCCATGTTTTGAAACTTGACCTCTCACAAATGTGAGACTGCTTGGTGTGGTTGTGCCTCCTTAACATTCCTTGCATTCCCTCATCCAAGCCAATTGTTAGCACTTGTTGCAGCCTTAAAGTGGCTTTGTAGTAGCACCTACCACGCTTGCTGGGGCTAGTGGCATACATGGGACTAAATGGCCTTTCTGACCTTTAGTAAGCATTTCCTTGTCGGTCTTATCAAAGATAATTGACTATCTCATTCTTTGTTGGCTGTAACTACTATAATTGTGAGATCTCCTGATATCTTCAGAATTACGATCACGATGTTCTCATTGTTTTCTGTGTTTCTCTGGCGGGGGTGTTGGACTGGAGCACTTGCAAAGTCTACTTTGAGAGAGTCGCAAGGTGTGGGGAAGTAACGAAGCTCACAGAGTGGCATTCACTGCTGTGACCCATGGCAGCATGGTGTTCAACCTCACGAGAGTTATAGCAGTACAATGTATTGATATTATCACTTTAAAAAATATTGGGATAACAAAGACTGTTGAAGTTATTTTTTCAAGAAAATACATAACACAGGCAGATCTCTTCCAAATGAAGCATGTGGTAGAAATCGCGGTTTATATGCCTGAATTTTTTACTCTTAACTCGATGTTTTTCTGTTTCCATGTGTAGCCTTGGAAAAAAATGTAAAGCAAAGAAAGACAAAGCACAAAAATCACAAATTTTAAACAGTGATTAATATGTACTTAGGACTTGATTTTGCCTAGCACTGTGCACCAGCAGGAGCTGTGAACACCCCAAGCTTTCATTCAAAGCAGTAGGGCTGAGGTATGCTTAGCATTTTGTGACACTGAACACTGCAAGTACAGCCTATAAACCTCTCCATAGAAGATAAATATTTGTTATTTTATTTGACCTTGAGGATGGGACTGGTTTCATAGGGTTAAGGTCAATGAGTATATTATTTTTAGACAAGATATGGAGTACATGGATGGTTCTGCTTTATTTTAGTGTGTTAACATCTGGCAGCATTCTGTGTTCCATATGCTGCTGATTGTCCTGATACATTCATCTTCAGCGATTATCAAAAAGATTTCAGTGCTCTGGAGTTAATCACACATTTGAGAAGACAAATACATGATGATAAGTAGAAAAGCTGCATGTGGGTTTTTGTGTATAAGACCAATATTTGGCTAATCTTGGCAAGTACCCTATTAATTTGGAAATATTTTTTAATTGACTTAATTAGCTAATGTCTGTAAGTGCTGTGAGGATGAAAAAACACACATATTAGAGTTCAATGTTGTTACCACAATAGACATAGAGGACATTGGTCCTTGGAAATCTGATTGTGCCCTTTTAATTTTATGTGTTGCACACTTGTTATGTCTACTAATGATGAATAATTAGAGAGGGTTTAGATTTTTTTTGTGTGACTTCGATATATGAAAGTTTAGCTATGCTTGTCCTGTTCTGTTACAAGAAGCACACATAAAACTAGGAACTGAATTTTATTTTTTTATTTTTTTTAATACTGGTGTTTTCAGTTTTCCTCAGTTGATAACATTTTTTTTCCAGAGCTATAAATTATTATTTTCATTCTGTGCTCCTTTGGCCTTACATGCTAGCAGCTTCAGGGGAGAAAGACTTATGAGTTTCACAGAGAATTTGCCACATCAAAGCAGGTGTTCCCTTTTACAGTACCTGCTTCTTTCTGAAAACACAGAAACTCTACTGCGATCCAAAGGAATGGTGAGGCAGAAATCAAATGAAGCCAGATGTCTGTCAACCTCTTAACCTCTCTTGTGGCTTTCACCCCAGCCCACACTAACTTTAGGGACCAGTCCTCTCGTCTGGCCCACCGTGGGGCTATCCCATGCCCCATATTCTTGCAAAGAATAATTCAAGTAAGAAAACAGCCGCAGGGCTCAAAGTCAGGAAAGATGACCCCTTGCTTCTCATTCCTCCTGTAAGACAGGCCTTTGCTGCTCCAGTCTGCCAACAAGGAATGGCATCACGAAATCAACTGTGGCTCTTCAGGCAAAACCTCGGACCAGGGTCTGTCCTTGCAACATTGGGCTGTATGTCTGGTCAAGATAGACATCAGGAAAGCAGCAGGAGGGCTAAAGTGGCCATTTACCACAAAACAGGAGATACAGAGCAAACTAAAGTAGCAATGTTACTACTCAATATTTCTCTCTTAATTAAATATCCATCATTTCAAAGGAAAAGAAAAAGGCAGCAAAGTCTCTTAGGACACATAACATATCATATCCATATCCACTATCCAGATAAAACTTGTTTTATTTTATCATGCACAAATTTGTTTAGATCCTAGCAGTGACCGCTCTTCCTGTTGCCAATATCTATTAATGATAATTACTTCAAATGCTATACTCACTCAGTGATAGCATCACATCATGGTGAGGAAGATTGTGATCTTATCTAAACCTATTCTGTTTAACTCTGACACTCCTTCTATTATAGTGGGGCCCTGATAAGATCATGCCTGTTAGGATCAGACATTAGTTGGAATCAATATTTGAAAATGTGCCTGTTTTTGCTTAATAGCAAAGTTAGTGTGAGGGTCAGAGTGAGATCATTTGTTGGATGAGATTGTACAGCTTCATCTTGTAATGGAAATGTGTTTTTTGCCTCAGCTGCTGGTGAAAAGTAAAAACAAGGGCTCTTTGAAAGGCATACAGCTTTGCTAATAATCACTGTGTAAGGAAGATACAATCACTATTATGATATGTAACATCTGTAGTGCTGCAGCACATTGAGGTTCTAGTTGGGAACTGGTGCTCCTTTGTGCTAGACTCTGTCTGAACCTGATATTAAAAAGACAGCTGCTGGCCTCAGCTAGCTTAGGTCCTGGTTTGAGACCAGACATGAATACGATGGCAACAAGCAAGTGTGGGAGGCAAAAGCTAGAACGGAGATAATTGAGATTAGTGTAATAAACAACAGTTACATCACACTAAAGCAGCAGACGTGAGTTTTGTAGAGATAGTGAATGAAAAATGCGGTGGGTTTGTAGATGATTTCAGAGAGTACTTCCTATATGCAGTAATCTAGTGGAATGAAATACAAATAAAGTGAGGGTATTTACTTAGATGGGAATTTTGAAACTCATCTGCTGATAAAGGAGGATATAGTCTAGATCAGTGATGGTGAACCTTTTTAGTGCCTCGTGCCAAATTTATTTTAAAAAGCTCAGAAGCTTCTGTGCTGCCAAAATAAATCTCTCTGTACTGAACTTGGCACCAGTGCCAGCAGTTCACTGGTACCGTTGGAGATGAACGGTCAGAAAACACAAAGCACCGTAATGCTGTTTTGCTGAAAAATATGGTTACTCTTCTTGAAAGACTTTTCAGGGTTTGGTCAAAGAAACCAATGCAAAACCTGAGGGTATAGCCTGAGAGCTGCAGTGCCTCTTTCTCCTTGAAGTACACTAATTTTTACTCTCTCCTAAATAAAAAGTCCAGCAGTATAAATTAGAAATAAAAAAAGAACAGTGAATAAGCCATTGTTTTGATCACTGCACTGCAAAATGGGAGTGATGCTAATTCTGTGCCTGAAGTTGGCATCAAAGAAGGGCCTTGTGCATTCCAGCGCGAGGTGTGGGCCATGGCCACTGGGCTCCTCTAGAGAGAATGGGTCCACGTAAAACTTTAGTAGATCTATTAAATCGTTGCAGAATAAAAATTAATTTGGAAATTTCCATTTTATTTTCATGAAATGGGTTTCTGCTCAGCTCTTTATTTAGATGAAATGCTAATACTAGTGATGTGCTAAGTCCTCTGTTTACCAATCATTTCCATTTGAGTAATGCTGCTCATCACTGAGCATGTCTGATCTTAACCTCTAACTTCTTGTGTTTTGACTTGGATTTCCTTTACAGTTCTCAACCTGCTTCCAGTTCCTCCCATTGGACACACCAGTCATTAAATTTACGACACGGTTTTCTGAAAGTGACAAATATACGTGATAGTTTTCACTAGACAAAGTCAGAAAGTTTCCAATTTGGAATAAAATATATATAATGTCACAAGCTCTTATAATTATATATGTATATGTCATTACAAGTATCACAAGTGTGCTAACTGGTAGCTCTGCAGAGGTGAAAATGTAATTTATGTTTGTTCAAACACAAAAGTAAGTGGAATGACACATGAATAAATCATTGCACCAGTATTAACAGTAAAAGCATGACTAAATTCACTATCGTCATATTGCTTTTCAATTCAATTAAATGCCATTGCTTACCTTAAAATCATATATGGAAACACTATAAATTAAAATAAAATAAAAACTCATCAAAATGGATTTATGTAGATGAAATTCTTACCCCATAAGATGTGCATAAGGATATCTGAGCAGTATTTTGCCCATAAAAATTGAGGCATTTTCATATTTTCATTGAACTGTGCATACTTTTGGATATAATATGAATAATGAAGATGTAGATTTCATTTTACTTTGTATTTCAGTTGTAACAAATAAGGGAGGAGCAGCGCCACTTCTAAGTCAACCCTGAAAAAATGGGAAGAATTTATCTTTCAGTGAAATATGAAGTTTGTCAGGATTTTAGACATCTGTGTCACAGCACAGGACAGAATTTTTTTAAGACTGATTTTTCTCTATTTCACCAACTCTATTTTAATCTGAGTGCATCCCCAAAGTGTTCTTTAAGTATTCTGATACTTCATTACAGTATTTGTATACAAAAGTAGGGGTTCTCTCACGTAGCATTCCCACAAGATGGCCTTCAGCAGATTAGTGACACAATTTGTCAATGTCACTGACAAACAGTGTACTGGTAGACTTTTGAATTGTTAAAATTTAAGCATTGATTTCTTTAAAATGCTGACTTTTGAACCACTCAATCTCTTTATTTATTTCTTTGTTGTTTCAGTTCTGAAATACAGTTTCAGATTCATGAAATACAAAAAATTTCCACTTGTTCTTTTCTGTTTCAGAAGTCTTTGTGCCATTTCTTTGGCCACAGTGTAGAAACCCAAATACTTCTCTGGGGCAAGAGAGGAGGCTTTTGCTTTCCTCTTCTGAAACCATGATGAGGCTAATTTTAGATGCAATGGAAAACAGAGCCCTACACTTTTCTGCCTTACTCACAGATACGTATAAAACAAGAATGGTATTAAGACAGTTGGACATACCTGCAGAAGTAAGGTGTTGGTGGTTTTGGGGTTTTTTTTTCCCCCATGGATATCCCTTCTTTCTCCCTAAATAAAGAATGATGAAGAGTCATAATTTAAATTTTATAATAAAATATTCCACTTATTCCATTCCGTAGTGGCCAGCATTGGCCATATAACAGCCCTTCTGTTAAACTTGTGTGCCAGTGCTGTCAGACCTTCTACTTTAAACCTGACTGAAACAATCAGATTGAGAAGCAACAAGTGAATATTAAAGAAAATTATACCTGGATAAATAATGCCGATTAGTGTTTCTGGCAGTTTACTTGACTCCCAGAAATTATTTGGTGTAACTCTTTTTTTTGATATACACTTTCTGCCCCAAGAATTCTTGGTTTCCAAACAGGCCTATTAAACGTCGCAGAACAGATAATCATGCGGTTGTTCTTATAATGTTTGAATCAAGATGATAAAAAGAGGAAATCCCTTCCAAAAAGAATGTATAGACAAAGAACAGCAGAAGAGTATAATTTGATTACTGTTTTTCAAATGGGAGATCAAGGTACAAAGAGATTAATGGACCTGCTTGACAGCACTCTGGAGGTCTCAGGTTTCCTACAGGTTAAACAAACACCTGTGTTACAAGATTCTTCCCTGGAATGATGAGCAGACATCCAAAGAGTTGCACATTAGCAGCCTACGAATTGAACTAATTTTTGTGAATAGAAAGTAGGCATGTAGGAATTCATCTGTTGGCAGACAATTCATGATAGAAAAGAAAACTAAACTTTTTATGAATATATATATATGCGGATATAACTATAAAGAAACTGCAAATACAAAATAATGCCCCTTTGCATTGTCAAATGTACCCTCTATCAAAAATTAAATAAGTGTAGAGTCCTACAGAAATACAGTAAACAACTACTCTGCAACAGATTCCCATCATTTCACAACTGATGGGTTAAAATTGGAACATGAAGGTATTTAACAAAAATCCAGATTTGGAAAGACTGGGATTCCTTATCATGTAAAGGAATGATTAAACCAATTGATAGCCTGCTGGTGCGCGTAGTCTGGATTATGTATTTGAGAAAGAGAAAATGCTTGATGATGGTCTAGCCACACTATGTTTCCAATCGGCCAGTCAGTCAAATGCAAATACAGCCTATAATAAAAGGAGATGGTTGGCATAATAATTGGGAAATTGAATGTTATTTGTGGCTCCATATTTCTGTCTTTAGGAATCTAAGAACTAGGAGGTTGGTATTGATAAGAGGGTTTGTGTATAAATCCTTTTTAATGAGGGTGTGCCTCTTCAGTCATTTGTATTAATTTTAACTTTAGATATGAACATCATTCTCTGAAAGAAGTGACAACTAAAATAACTAATTTCACAAATGTCTGGGGAAAAACAAAAATTTAAAATCCCTGGGGTCTTTTTTGGTTTGGTTTGATTTGGATGGAGTTTTTTTTTTTTGGCAAGGAGAGTTTGGGGCTACATATTCTGGCATGCACTATGATTATAACTGCATTTGTGCAGACAAGTTCTGGTTTAGTGAAGGAAACCATTATGTAGGAGAACTACCAACTGTAACATGTAGTTCAAGAGGTATATATGTCCTTGCTATCCTTAACTCAGGTCAAAAACTCTTTCCAAATGCCTTGAGATCTGCATCAACTAGTTATTGATATTGCCCCCATGTAATTATTATTTTTTTCTTTATTGGCATGCTTGGCTGATTACTTTGTAATGTATTTACAGTTTCTGCTGTTTGGTATCTTCATGGAGACCCCTGTATTTGACATCTTGTTTGTATTCTGAAGTTCTGAATATTTCTGTGAGATCATTTGGTAATGCAGGACTGGAGGGTCTTAAATAGAAGAGTCTGGAGCATTGTGGAAAAGGGGATATTCTGTTGGTGGCTATGATGACCTCCATTTTGCTACATCTTCTGCACTCCAAGTGCTCTTTCCACACAGTTCCATTTCATCTACATGGACTCTCTTAACTGTTCACCTGTCCTTCCCCATATGCTGATATTTCTCTCCTGTTTTTGTTTCTGGCATTTACTCCTTAGCCCTTCTCCTCACTTTTCCAGTCTCTCCTTGTCCACCCTTCTCATCCAGCCATGCTTCCTTCTCCTTTCTCTAATACTTCTGTCCTTTTCCATATTCGCTTTCACTTTCTTCAGCGCTCAGGGACTTGTCTCCCTTAACGTCAAGCTCCACCCCATACAAGTAAGTTAGAGTACTTGGGCTAGAATTAGGCTTTGGAGCTGATTTAAGTAATTTTGTGTAAAACAGAAATGTGTGATTAGTTTCCCTGTTCAAGGTAGTATACCCATTGCTGCCTTTAAAAGAATCTGTATGCTTATGTCACAATCTATTACTTTCATAGTTATAGAATCATAGAATTGATTCTATGGTTGGAAAACATCTTCAAGACCATCAAGTCCAACGTCAGCCCTACACCACCATAACCAGTAAAACATCTCCTGAACCCCCACGTCTACCTGTTTTTTAAACACTCCCAGGGATAACAACTCCACCACCTCCCTGAGTAGCCTGTTCCAATGCTTCTGGTGATTATATTTTTCTTAATATTCAATGTGAATCTCCCCTGGTGCAACTTGAGACTCTTGTCCTTTTGCTAGTCACTAGCAGAAGATTGTAATCAGCTCATGTCTTTGGTGCACGCTGCAGAGAGCAAGAAGGAATGTTTTGCCTCTACCGCTGCCCAAGTTTAACACTACACACAATTAGTCAGGGGCATTAAGGGCTTACTATGCCTTCTTCTACTTAAGCATCAGACATGGCTACTACCAGAGGCAAGCTAGCAGGCTCGATGGGCCAGTGGACTGATCTCACACAGTAAATCCCATGCTTTTGTGATATGTTGACAGACCCTTACCTTAAACAGTGCTAGCAGGCACTGCTGTAATAAAAACAAACTGGCTCATGCGCTACTTCTGAGATTTTCCATAAAAGCAGCATAAATGTTAATGAATAAATAATCTCCTCCTAAATTTCATACAATAGCTGAGCTTACCCCAGGCAGGATGTGCTGCTGTAGATGAGGGTTTGAAATATGTGAGAATTCCCTATTCCTGGTAGTGCTGTGGGAGGAAAAGTTTGTCACTCCCCATGCCATTTATTTCTCTGTAAGGCGTTGAGGGCTTAGGTCTCTTGTCTTTACACATCCTTGCTCATACTAAGTCACTAACACTAGGAGCCAACAAAAATTTTTGGAGGAAAGATAACAGGGAAGACATGCAAAATATTAGTTAAATTAATAAAATAATCCTACTTCCCTGATCTTGTGTGCAGAAAGAAAAGAAGAAATTGAATTGAAAATGCATTAGGTAATGCCTGATCTAGGAATTAATCTGCTTACTTACACACAGCAGAGATACAAATTCTCTTGAGATAGCTAACTTCGTTTCTGATGTGGTATAATCCATGTTTACACAAGCATACTTAAATTGCACTGAATTGTAAAGAGAAAAGATTCCTATGTAAAATGAAGCAGAGATGGAAAGCAGAAAGAGGAAAAAAACCCCTCTCTTTTTTATCATACAGCAGTCTTCTCTTTTTCACCACTGAAATAAGCACGGTAAAAGAAAAATGTTACCCCAATCTGAATTGGTAAAAAAGGTGCTTGTTTTAATTGAATTTCCTTACTACAGGAGATTTTACCTACATTTTTGGCTGAATGAATGAAACTGCAGGAAAACCTAAAGTTATTGCTTTTTAGCTTCAATGGAAGTAAAGATCCTGGAATCATACTTTCAACTTTTGATATAGATATTTAATATATTTACTTGGAATACCACACTTCATTTCTTTGAATTTGGGTCATTCATTATGCATTTGTCTTTATTGACAAGCAACTGCTCTGTTGTCATAGCGTAAGTTAGCTGTGCCCTGGGAAACAAGATGTAGTTTATGATAGCTTTTGAGAAAACACCTCAGCTGGAGATGGTGATCTCATCATCCATGACTGTCTAGGAATTTGTAGACGATGCTAAAATAGCTGGTTTCCTTGAGGTGAAGGGTGTGACCTACCTTTCTTGCCTTCATTTTATACTCATTTTTGGAAATGAACTGGAAAAGTATTTTATTTTCAGAGGTTTTTGAATTTGTGAAACATTTTACTGTAAAATGAGTGTTCATCTTAAAGGGGTGTTGCAGCTTCCTAAATTTAAAAGAAAACTCAAAGGAGAAGATTTAGATCATTTGAGAGCAATTAACAAGTTCTCCGAAGTACGGCATGAGTTCATGGCTACCTTGGAGATCTGTCTAGTTGTACCTTTAACAGTGAGCGTAAGGGTCAGAAATGGGACATGAAGCTGATCGTGCAGAGCAATGAGTGGGTCATATGCAACCCTCATAAAGGCATCAGTGAAGGAATCCAACTTTATTCAGTATTAACTGTGTGTAATTAAACTTTAAAACATAGAGGACTTGTGAAAGTTAAGACTCCTAATGCAGCAATTAGGAAAACATGTTATTATATTTGGGGATTTTAAATAACACCATAATAAAATGCGTGCTCTCAAGAAGGAAAACATAGTGTAAAGTGAAACAGTACTGAGCTAACATTGCTGTGAAATCCTTACATTCTGTAGGTCCTGGCTTTGTAGTATTTTTCTGGTGTGGGTGTTTTGGGTTTGTTTTGTTTTGTTTTGTTTTTAATTAGGTCATACTTTATTTTGTTTTCCATACAGTACCTCGCATTTTATATCCCAGGCATAAATAGATGGGAAAAAAAATATATAGGGATTTTATAGCTTCTTTGCCATGTAATAAGCAGTAACAGAGGCAGCACTTGATGTTGCCCACTGAACACCATTTCTTTCCCAGACACAAGAGTCAATCCTTACCCTCTTTGTGTTTTCATAACTGAACTGTAGTTTTAAAAATTGCGATATTCTTTTATAAGTAAAAAAACCCCAACATGTATATACCTGTAATATTTTTATTTTACCAGAAATTTCCCATCATAGCAGTAAAATTGTCTGGAATCCCACAAATTTTCATAGGAAGTTTTCAATGTGCTGAATACCACGGAATCAAAATAGGAGACTTACCACCAACAAATAGGGGGCTTTTTTAAAATTTTATTTTTTAATTAAGTCTTCCACATTGCACTAGAACAGTTTCTTCAGGAACACTTTTGTAGGTGTTCAAAAATCAGTTTCCCGCTGGCACGCACATCAGCAGCTGTAAGAGCTGTAGCATCTGCGTGCGTGGCAGGAGCGGTTCTGATCCTTTCGTGAAGGGGAGAGGTGAAAGTTTGAGACACAAGGCAAAGTAAAATTCAAATCTTCTCTCAGCGGGGCGATGTCTCAGTGGAGTGGTGTCCCACTGAAAGGAAATGCCTCTGTTTGCATCTGGTCCTTGTAATTTTTTTTGTGACTTTTTTCTTTGCTCTCAATACGTCGATTAAAAATGTGAAGTCAGGGCAGAGAAAAGAAGGGAGCTATAAAAAAAACCCTGAATTTGCAACCAAATGGGAAATTCACAACAAAATGGCTTAGGGTCCTATGCCAGAGGAAAATCCAGTTCCTAGGTATGCCAATAGGGCCTGCGTGTAGTAGAGATCGTTTCTGTGCTGTACCATGCGGATTGCTTTTTATTTAAACTCCTCTATTATTATGATATTGGATTGACACTTTTTAGGATTTTGAAGCCTGAAATACTTCATTATGTTATAACTGTTAGGATTTTAGTAGCATCACATTGAATTCTAATAATTGTGAAGCTGCTGTGCCCCTAGACTCAAAGATGCTATTCAGCTCTGCTGTGCTGACAAGGAAAACAGCAGCGGGCTGGTAACCAGTTAAAAATATTTATCCCTAGAGAGAGGAAAAAATGTGTAACTTGGTGCCATACTGCAGCTCTGTGCACCTGTCCACAGCTACGCTACAGCCAGTGGTTATGAGAAACATCTGTATGAAAACAGATGTTTTTCATAAACTCATACAATTTACCTTCATTTAGTCTTCTACAGAAGCAGCCTGAGGTCACATTTAAACATTTCAACGCCATCTATATTGAATTTTAATTTTTTTCAGTGGACATTGATTTTGCGTGTAAGCGGAAAAGAGGCAGATAGTATCAGAAAATTAACCTAAAATTAAAACTTTATGGTGAACTGTTTGTTTGTGCAACATTTTTAGAAGAAAGGTGACATTAATCACCAGGCCTTTTTAAAGCGATGTGGAGAGAGGGGGAAGTATGATAGCATACATTAAAAGACTAATGATTGTTCAGTCGAACTTTTGCTGGCACCTCCTTAATCACTTAAATCGTGATGCATGTTATACTTTGGAGGGTAATTCCAGATCTGGTATAGGGATGCTCTCTGAAATATGGGTTGCTGTTTGAAGTTTTGGCCCTTTTCAAGCAGAAAAACATTGGAGAGATGGGTGGTATAAGATAAGGTTATTATCAACGGTGGTTAGATGAGTTTGAGATGTAACACCAACCACTCTACTCCTAAATGAGCTTCAGCGTATGGCTTTAACTCCCCAGTGAACCACAAGGATTTGGGATTGCGTGCCCCCAGACACAGAGGAAACAGAGGTGAGCTCAAAATGAGTTTGACAGTTCTGTTACACTTGTAAGCTGCCAAAGATGCCTGCATGTTCCTACATGCACAGCAACGTGACCTCAGCTGAGAACAATGCAGATTCTGCATTCATGAGATTCAAATCCTGAAATTTAACGGGCAAGACCCCATGAGGCTTGATGTATTAACACTGAATGTATTGTTTTGAGCAGAAGAGTAAAAGCGCAACGTCAGTCTGGTTGTTATTGCACCAGGCTTGTTCTTTAGGTAAGCTGCTTCATCGCCTGATACTGCAGGTCCTGCATGGTGCGCCCAGCTGCTGAGCATGGGCTTCAGGTAGTCCCACTGCCAGTGTTACTGCACTCAGTTAATTTTGGGTTTGCCCTTCCTCCCAAATTAATTCAGGCAGAGGGGGGGGAACAAATTAGGAGACTTCTTCAAATAAACCAAATCTGTCACAGAGAAGACCTACCGTAGACTTCATAGTGTCATTGAATCTCCATGGATGTGCTGGCTTCAGATTTCAGTAGAGATGCAAGGACACATCTACTGGTGAACTGGGCTCCTCAGCAAAATCTCTGGCAATCCTGACAGGAGTTCTTTAGGTTTCCCTTCTATGTGTATGTGGCAGGAGAATGGGAGTACACTGACAGTATGGCACTGGCAGCTGTCAAGGTGCCTGAAAAAGGTACATATATATATATATTCACATATATATTTATGTACACACATATGTGTATTTTTAAAACCTTGAGTTTGGGATGTTCTTACCAGCATATTTTCGAAGTTAGATGAGAAGATCCAAAATGATGTTACTTGCTTTATGCCTCCATCAATAATACTGTGCAGTGGTACTAAAATCATCACTGTTGAATGAAGCAGTTTACAGAATTTTAATAAAAGAAGGGAATGTGAGGGGAGAGAACAGAAAATTAAGTATCCAAATTTACGTATCCAGCTCCGAGAAGAGAAAATAATGTATGAAGCCTTCGAAGGCGAAAATAGGAGACAAAAAAACTGGTAAGGTGAATATTTTTTAACTGTCTGAAACAAAAATTTGACAAACATTTTAAATTAGTTCTCAGAATGCAGGGAGCTTAGCTGTAAAATTCCATCTGATCACTATTAGGCTTACATGAGATTACAAAAGCCTGCTGATAATAGAGTTAAATTCAATTTCAAAGCACTGCATTGAGGACGCTGAAACTGCAACAAGCCAGTACTATCATTTGGGTGAAAAAGAGGGGATACACTGAGCATAAAAATAGATAGTCAAGAGGATGCTGTTTACACAGTAATTGACTTTAAGGGTGATTTTTGTGATGTATTGTTTTCAGAGTTTAGATAAGGCATGAAAATAGAAAATCAATGGTATAATAAAGCAGAATTCCAGGACTTTGGTGGGTAAGGTGGAGGCCTTTGGATGTCATACACGATTACTGAAGACCTTTGTCTACCTTGATTATGTTTTTTTGACTTATTTCTGAGCGAAACCCTGGGTAGGTGAGGGTTACTGCACTCCTGAAACTGATACCCCATAGCATAATTTTTACCTCTTTATTTTCATTTTTGTTTTCATCATTAAATAAATTTCCAAAGTGCCTGGCTGTATGTGTACAAAGTTAACTATGCCGTCATTGCAGCAATTGAAACCCACACCGAGTCAAGTCAGAAGAGAAAATTCTAAAGGGAAATATACTGAGGCTGCATGTCAGATGTTTCTCTCTTCTTTTCTCTCCCTCTCTTTTTATGCACACAAACACCCATATGCACATGCACATATATTAATATATATAATATATGCAGATATTGATGGAATTCTATGAGTTGAAAGAGAGGGAAGATGTCTTTAAGGATCCATATCTCTCGCAGCAGATATATGTTATTATCACTGAAATGTGGCCTTCAGTCTTGAAACAGTTAAAAGAGTTCTACGTCCACAAAAGAAGAGATTTCTTCAGAATTATCTCCCGCCTCACATTTGCTCTTAGGCAAGCAGTTTAAAAAAGCCCAGTGATTGAGCCAGTGATCCAATTTGAAATGCAGAAATGATTAGAGCTGCTTGCCTCATTTCATATCGAAATTCTCTGATTTATGACAGGGCTGCAGCCAAGATCTATCTCCAAAGGGAATTAGTGTGCAAGTTTGCATATTTTTGTTATTTAGGTTTCTGATAGCAGCTGCTAGCTAGAAATACTGAACTGGGAGGTGGTGGTGCAGGGTTTCTCAGCCATTGGAGCAAAGAAAGATAAGAGCCTTATGTTTAGGACATTTAGACCCCTTGACCATCTCACCATACGGTAATTTTTTTAAACTTGGATTGCAGTAATACAGGAATCCAGCGGAATGGTTAATTGTAGTTGTGGAGAAAGGAATTACCAAAATTCTGTCTCCATGTTTTAACTAGGGGAATTTTAATGAGGCATAAAACTTCAATCATGCGACTGACCTGTGGGGCAGAGTGTAGAACATATAATGAAACAGAAATAGAATTCTGAAAAAAAATTATTACCTTATCTGGAATTTACATGAAGTGTTAACAGGAAATTATGCAGCAGTTATAAATGAAAAATATGGGATTTAATGTACTTATTAATAAAGATTTGTTACATACATGATACCAGTGTCCCAAATCTGCTGTCCGCAGCTGTCCCCAATTTCTTATTTCTCTGTCCTCAAATGCATTTAGTGTCTTCTTATTACTCTGGAAGCTAAGGCCAATATCCATTTAACACCAGTTTCTAAGACAAACGGAAACATCTTTGTGTAGGGGTCGAGGACTGAGGAATTTCCCTTTTCTACAGCATTCAGACACTCATAAAATTCAGAGTTTTTCATTTGGAATTCAGTTAATGTTTTCTTTGGATTTGTAAACCTTCTGTGATGAGGAGGAAAGAATGAGCACATGGTAGCTCTTAAAAAAAGGGGAAAAAAGCCTTCTCCATTGAGTGAAAGATGACTAACTGCCGAATTATGCTAGTATTGCACTGAGCAAAGAAATCACACTGTGAAAGTTTATTACCTTAGCTACTATCCGGCTCCATATGGAGTCATTATGGCCTAGAGTCTCAATAGTGCTCCTAAATTGACCTCACCATAATGCAGCTGTGCTTCCAGGTATTAAAACCTCTCTCATATTTCACTGAATATTCCCTAGGGGATCCAAGGTTATTGTAGTAAAAACTTTAAAATTTGATTACTTTGTTCTTTGACAAAGAATTTGGTAAGAAGATCGTACAGCCTACACACGGAAATGTGTGAAGTATTTCTTGTAAATCAGTTCTTTTTTTGCATTCCTGCCCATTTTATTTAATGGTAATTCTGCCGATAGAGCTGGTCGTGTTTGGGTATGTTATGCAGTTACCTAATTGACCCACTTTCATTGTAAAGTCACTCTGAGCACAGTGTTGACCTTAAAATAACACTGTGGTACTGCACCTAAAACAGCCCCGACACCGGGGCTGAACTTCGTGTCCCTCTCTGCAGATGCTGGAGATGGGAATTTACACATTTGAAACAACAATTTAAAACATTATGCACCCAGTAAGTGAAGAGTTATCAAAACAGGGACATAATGGAAATGGAGAAAATAGAAATGAAGACAGCTTTCCTTGCAACGAATTCATCCGCTTACATGGGACCACTATTCAGACAAAACAGACAATGCAGTCAGTGAAATTGTCACCTGAAGAGAAGGACATACTAAGGTCTATTTTTATATACTCATATATACATTAAGACAATCTTTGTGTCTTTTAATTTTTCAGTTTCCATAATAATAGTGTAGGACAGCATACGTTGGAGATTATTTGAAATACAAAGGTGGTGGTTTGGGGCTTTTTAAATTCTTTTTTTTTTACGGTAACAGACAAATTCCAGCAGAAATATAAAAGAATCAATCTTTGGACGAAGTCCACCTTCTCTGTTCCTAGTAAAATTGAGCAAGCTCCCTTTCCTACCACCTTTTTTAGTGATTTGATTGCAATGGATTCTGTGCCTGCTGTACTATGAGTTTTATGATTCTGTGAGAAAAGATGAATATAGCGCTATAAATCTCCCTTCTGAATGCTATTTTAGCTTCTCTAAAGATATTGTAATCTAGTCTATCCATGCTATTTTCAGAAAAGCGGGAGATAGAGTTTTTGTTAGCCAGTGACTGAAGTTTTCAGAGCATGGACTCCATCTGTGGGCCCGGAGCTTCATTTGGGTAGTTGCTGATGTATGTGTGTTTTGTTGCATTTTCACTCATGCAGGTAGAAATGGAGATCTTTATGGAAAAACATGGGGTGTCTTTGCTTAAATAAAAGGCTATGTTTAGACTTGTATTGGGCAGTTCAGAGGTATGGACAAAGTGCGGATCAGTTATGTCCTCGGTCGTTGCGCTAGTTGGCAGGGGATACGTTTGGCCCCAGAGGAGCCCCTAACTCAGCAAAGACAGAATGGGTCTTTTTCTTAATGTAGTGTTATTGTGGGAATAAGAACATTCTCATTATGAAGCAAGGGATGTAAAGTGAAAGCAAGTATGGGTCTTTCTGAAGAACACGATAGCTTCTGTCCTTCCTCATAAAGTGTAAATACTGATACACACAAATAATCAGCCTCACTTTTTTCTTCATTAAATTACGAAACTATCAATCATTTTAGTTTAAGCTCTGCCGTGGACTAAGTCTAAGAATCTCAATGTATGCAAAAAACACTCCCACAAGGTATTATTTTAATGATTTATCATAAAGAATGATCTTCTCTATTGCTCTGATAGCCAGTAAAAGTTAAAATATTAAGTGTGCAGTGTAGTTAACTTGGATAAGTGCAGCATTAAAGTAGATACACATTAGCCAATATGAGGCATCAGAGGTAAAATCAAAAGGATTAAATTTGACAGAAGAGCCCCGTTTAATTTCTTCCAACCCCTGTGGTTCCATTGAATAAAGTGCACTTTAAGTACCTTTCTGGACTGCACTAACATCTGCTGTACTTGGAAAACAGTTTTTGCCAGACATAGCTATGTTACTGGGAAATGCTGGCCCAAAATGACTTGCAGGGAGGGAGCTGTCTTCTTGTAATATTCTTACTAATTAATTCCCACGAGACTTGATCCTGGGCTAACCATTGTGAGCCCGGCGGCATGAAGAGGTTAGCTGGCAAAGTCACAGGGAAGGATGTGGTGACAGCAGCAGAGTCCATGTGTATGCGTGCATATATATTCCCACTCACTAGAGAGAGGAGAGAAACAAAAAGCTGTATGAAAGGCAGTGACTTAGTTCTCCAGCAGCTATGGCTCTTTCAAATGACATGCTAGGTTCTATAAATTATTTTCTGTCTGACCAATTGGGCACCTTCCCAAACCTTCTGAACTTATCTTAGCAAATCACTCAAGTATGATTGATTTTGATTGTGCAAGTTAGGAAAAAGTAATCATTCTTGAAGAAGTTGGGCAACCCACTTCTATCTGGAGACCTGTCGTCCCTCAGTAAAATTAATTGCTAGTGGTCAGATCCTGTGTGCTTCATGTTGGCGTGGATCTCAGTGACGGCCATTTCTCTAATTTCACACGCCTGGGTGTATGTTTGCATGAGCACACACAAACACATGCCCAGACATGCACCCCACATAGGCACATGCATTTTCTAGGAACCCTTTCAAACCACTTCCTCAAAAAAGAAGGGAAAAACAGTTTTAATTTCACAGAACTGACCAGGAGAGATAATGAAGTACTTTCAGAACTCTTTATGTGTGTAAGCCCTAGAGGCAAACCCCAGAGCTTTCTTACTTTTAGCAACCAATTACTGAAAAAAAAAAGTTTCCCCAATTATGAAGTACACTAATGCAGACTGCACAGACTCAATTTCACAAAGTGTATTGGAAAGGCAGCATTCACATAATTAATGAGAAAATGCTGCATGTGTTCAGGCCTTCTGTTAATTGATTAAATGAGTCTATGTCTAAATCTGATTATAATCACACTGTGGCAGTACAATTGAGCAAGTGTGTAAGAGGTAGAGTATCTCTTCCTCCCTTACACTCTCAGACACGTGGATCTATCCTTCCTTCTCCTGCTCCCCCTCCCTGAGCTGTAAGAACAGGATAAAAATTGGGCTAACAGAAAAGGTAGCAAACGTCTCTAATGAAAGCAGGATAGCTTAATCACAATTACTTGAACAATTGTTCTTGGGTTAGATGTCCTGGTTCCTGTTTAATCCATCGCTTGCACTTGTAAAATACAACGTGCTTTATAGCAAATGTCAGTTTGATGCTGATTGTGGTTAACAAGTGCTGGTTAGTTTTCCTGCGGTGTCGTAATAAAACACAAAACCTGCCATGTGCTTGTCACTTTTTTTAAAGGAGGCCACAGTGTTCCCTAAGGGTTGTGAGAGAAGTTCATCCCATTGAACTGGTCAGCAAGATATCATTAGCTCGTTGTGTACATGAAATCCAGGGGTTAGAGCACCAAGCGTCACAAGCCAGTTTCTTTACCTCCTTGAGCTGATCAGAGGATCAGAGTATCAAGGAAGGATTAGCACTGACTTGGGATTTGTGTGATTGGTTAATTTATTGCGGCAATGGCAGGCCTTTCATCTATGGCAACATTTAATCAGCACGGCCATGGAGGCTATTACGGGTTAGCTCTTTTCTCAAGTCAGCCAGGGCTGCACCATCAGCCCTATCACAATTCCCCTGAAATTTCCAAATTATCTGGAACAGGCTTTAGCCTCACAGTAATAAAAATTAGAAGAGATTCCTGATAGCACTGGTGGAAAAGGCTTTCACTTGCACAGGGCAAATTATAAATAGTATGAACGTGCACTTTAAAAAAAAAAATTCTCCACCTCTTAAGAGATGTGCAGGACTTATCACCCCTGCTCTGATCCAAATCCTCGTGGTTGAAAATTTATATTAGATTTTATCAGTGAGGCCTAAGTCTAGAAAAATCAATGAAGGTTATCTTTTATGTTGCAGGAACTTGTGGAAATATTGATTTTCATTTTATAGTGAATTTGGAGCATGAGTTGGTAATCACTGCTGAGCTGACTACAATGTTTGCCTACTGTATCTTTTACTGAGTTTTGCTCAAGTATTTAAGATAGTATATTCCTGTTGATTTTAGCATGTAGTTTGAAGTCAAATGTTTCTTAATACAAGTTAGTGAATCTCTTGTTATATAATGTAATCCTTCAGCCTAATGGTGATTAGCTAATGTCTGTTGAATGATTTCTGAATTTAATAGCGATGTTCAGAACGAGAAAGAGGGAGATTTCAGGACTCCCCTCATATATCTCGTTTCTCCTTTTTCCTTAACAGTCACTAAACCACTAAGTGAAATACAAACTATAAGAGAATGTAATGAAAAATAAGACGAAGGGTGCTAAAAGATAAAATATCCATGTATAAGAAAAGTTAGGAACCTGAATAACTGCACGTGTAAATTGTAGTTACTCAATCTATTAAGCACTGAATCTTTCAGAACTAATGAAAGCTAGGAAAACTTCTATTGATGAAAGATACCATGGCCACAGTTTATTAAATGGGGCTAGATCTTTCATGTTGGCTCTTAAAAATGCTTAAACTAAGTAAAACAGTGATTCAGAGAGTGATTTTAGAACATTTGGCTTCTAATGTCTTCATTGACTCTCTGTGGTTTTTATTTCTAGAGTATGTCTGCTTCTGATGTCATTTCTGTTGGCAGTGTATACATACAAATGATTTTAAAATGGATTAATGCCTCAAAAAGTCATTTGAATATGACATTTTTGTTTTGATTTTAGGTCATTTCTACGTTACTAAGTTATTCAGACCTGATACTGGAAAAGGAATTTTTAATACCTTCCTCACACAAGCGAACTCTTGGGAAAGTAAAATAAAACTTTGTGACTATCTGATCATGAGACCTTAAGAAGGATGCTCGCAGATAACGCTTCACTCTTACAGAAAATACTGTTAAAAATAGTCATAAAAACTAAATTATAGCTAGTTTCAGATAGATAGATTTTGGAGTATGGGCTCTGCTTGTTCCCGCCTTCCCATGTCCTTTGGACAGGACCCTTTGTTCCTGAGCATAGATGGCACCATGATAAAAAGTACTTTGCCTGAGCAACCTTTTCAGCTTCTAAAGTAAGGATTTAAATCCGTAACTCTGTAGGGATGTTGAAATACTTTTTGTTTGGGTTTTTTTTCTTTTTGTTGGAAACGTTGGTGCAAGGGAATACTGTTCCTCTGGGAGACAAATAGTGATGCTTTGTGCAAGGCATATGTCCTCAAATACAACTGAAGATCATGATGCTGCAGGTGTCCCTGAGCATAATCTCTAAATAATGGTCATTCTCTATATATAGCAAAATTACAGGAAAAAGTGTGTGAACATAGCTACCTGAATCTTCTCCTGGTTGGAGTAACTGCAGCACAATGCTGGGGAACATACAAGAATGCACTTACCAGGATGCAGATAGGTAAAATTCCAGTTCTTAGACTGAACTGTGTGTCACTGCATTCATTTACATGATACTGGCATCCTTCCCCAAGTTAATGATGCCCTTTTATCCTTCCAATGCTGTCACTATTTTAGTGACCTAACTTTTACTGTTCTTTTTATATTGTAGTTGGTATATCTTTTGCTTGGTCTATCAATTTCCCTCCAATTACAGTCTGTTCATATATTACACAGAAATGTTGAGAATATATAAATATGAGCAATGGTGTGTTACTGATTTCAGGGAGAGCAGGATTGTGTCCACTTCGTGGTTTTCCATGTGATGATTAAGCTGATTGGTATTCCTGTAGCTGGAAATCATTTTCAGGAATAAAAGAAATGTAATGGGTTGAATTTTTTACTGTCTGGTCATGGCATTTGTATGAACTGTGAATACTGATGGTATATCTAAAAGAAATTAAGGGAGGTTTTACCTGCTATAATGTTAACTTTTATAAAGTACAACGAAATAATTTTTTTCCCTCTCTTCCTATAGGTAAATATTTATATGATCCAAAGCCTGTAATCCTTGAGCTTTGGCCCACAGAAACTCCTACTGACTTCTTTGATATTTGGAGCCAAAGTAATGCTGGAATAAACACTTGAAGGGCCAGCATTAACGTGTGAGGGGGAGAGAAGGAAACCATATTAATTTTTTTCTTTAAGTGCAAAATGAAATTATTAACATCTTAAAATCATTGACAGGGAAGATACTACAAAGAAAGGAAGACCTGCAAGATTGAGTTTTCTGAACCACAGGTGCAATTCCTTTTGACGTCAGTGGGGATAGAGTCTGTGGTGCCAAGAGTAAAATATGACCCGCTGTCTATTTGTTTGTCTGTTATGGAACTACGGATGAGCCTGCATAGCTGAACAGATATGCCTGGACAGGTTTGATTGCCGTTGTTAATTGTTAGTCTTTTACCTGGCATTTGCGTAAAATTACATGGAATATTTTATTTTGCACACTTAAATCCAGTGCTGAGTTTAAAGAAAACAATTAAAAGGTTCATAACACAATTAGCCAGGATTTGGAACATTTTTTTCCTAAAATCAAGTAATATTTTTCAAAACCATATATTCTTTAAAAATTACCAAAATTGGAAAAAAAAAAGTACTGAATAATGTATTTCAATGAAGTTTTCTTCTAACTGCCTAGAGATTCTAGCAGAATCTATATTTTTCTATTATTTTTCTATTATTCTTCTCTGCTGCCATTAAGTGAACATGAATGAGAAACGGAAAAGAGATTACTTATGGCAGTCTGAAGCATTACCACTGTTGGAAATAAATCTCTCTTAGCTGATTTTCATAGTAGCAGTTTCCAGGCCTGGCCCTTAGTTATAGCTTTACTGTAAGTTTTTGTTTGTTAGGCTTTAGAAAACATTTTAGGTTCAGGTTGAAGAAATGGAGATTTGTAGTCAGATTGAGATTCTTGTGTGCTGGATTCCTGAGGCTTACTGAGCAATTGATAGTAACATAGTAGAATCTCGCCCCAAGGATGGCCTCACCATTACAAATCCTGTGTGCAGGTCATGATACCCTCTTCCTTTTTAATTTTTTTAGAAACTCTCTTACCTGCTGTAAGCCCCATGACTCTTTTTGCTCTTGGTTAAGGCACAAATACCCACAAGAAGGGTGGGCTTCACTGGTGAATATGTGTCAGAGTTCCCCAAGTCTTTAAAGGGTCTTTAAGGAAGACAACATTTGACCCTGGTTTGCCCTCAAGAAGATAAGTCCTCATAACCAACTTGAACAAATAATTCATATACAAATTATGTTCTTTCAAAATAGTTATATGCAACTATAGCATAGCCAAAGGAGTTGGGTTCCATATCTACCTGATAGGAGATACAGAGTCTTCAAGGCAGTTGGTTAATAGATGAGTAAGGGAAACACAGAAATTTGAAAGTAATATGAAAATGAGATGGGGTGGGGAATAAAATTTTAAAAAAAAAAGAAGTAATAATTCTATGGTAAGACTTGGATGCTTAGGGTTTTTTTAAAATTTTACTTGGAATAATATTGTAGAAAACTAAGATTATTATACGTTCCTAGAATTACTGAAGAATTGCTTATATGTGTGGTATGTTGACTAGCCAGTACATTTCTAGATTATTTTGGACATATTCCTGGGAGATAAGCCAACATTGATAAATAGGCTTGATGTTTGGAAAGCCTCTAGGATGAGTCTAGTGTAAATATGAAGTTTAACTCTAGAAAATGCAGTCCATTTGAATTTTAAAAAGGACAGATTTGGAAAACAAAAAGTAAAAGGTAAGTTACTTTAAATACTGTATATCAAATTAGTTACAGAAAAATGGGAAGCATTTCAGAAGCTGGAAAAATAAAATTGGAATGTGTCCCGAGTCAGGGGAACTAATTTATGTCATTCTCCTCATGAAAGTTTTCTTTCCTATGTGCATTCCAGCACCGTTCTTACATGTGTTATGCACCTCACTCATCCTGATCCAAAACGTCGCATTAGCTGGAGTCATTGCACCAACCTTCAAAAATTTTGGACATGACCACAGATGTGTTTTTTGTCTGGTGCCAGTATTCTGTCATTCGATTGGTGTACAGTGCAGGCAAGGTCTTTTTTTTTTTTTGAAACACAGCTATTTAGTAAGAAGAAAAAAAGAAAGGTTGGTTGTTCACTTTAATGGGTTCAATTTTCTGTAAATAACAATAACACATTAAGAGTTCTGACTGCTAACATGCACTGACATTACCTTTATGATAAAGAATACAAAAGCAATTTCTGAAAGTTTGAAACACTTTTAGGAAAACTTAAAAATCTTATTCAGTGTTTCCTTTTAATAAAATTGACTATTGTAATACTGATGAATCTCTAGTCTTAAGATACTGAGTTTGTGTATTACTCCATTTCAATTGTACATGGCACCTTTATTCCAACATACTGGAAGTCTGATAACCCTCAGTTTAACTCAGACACCATTCCAAAACAATCTTACGATAATTTACATACTACTTCAGTTGCCTCAAGTTATGAGGGCTCAGTCACAGAATCACAGAATCACAGAATTGTAGGGGTTGGAAGGGACCTCGAGAGATCATCAGGTCCAACCCCTCGTTACATGTAAATTTTGCTTTTCTAAAGAAAATTGTGTTATTTATTCATTTTTTCAGGTTAAATCTGTTATTCAGTTCTGCAAAAATGTCCAAGTAACCTTTTAGCTTTATCTATGTTGAATTGACAGAAGTGAATGCTATAAAACATCAGTTGAGCATTTCTCTTACAGTAACAATGAATTGATATGGTGTGTATTTGTCTTAAATGACGTACTTAGGAATGTCAGAAAGAGTCAAATTCTGCCAAGCAGTGAAGGTCTCTCTTAATTACATGGTAGGCATGAGGTAAAAGAATCAATAGAATTGATGCCCATGGGCTCTCTCCCTCTTCCTTCACTTTAAATACAGAAGAATTTCCGTGGGTTTAGTTGATTTCAGTAATGAGCCATGGAAGACTTTACAAGTGCAGAGAATTTCACTTTTTCTTGACACTGACACGTATATGTTATGATGAAATGTACAGGTAGCTACAGATTGAAAAATCACCTGCTACTCCTGTAGAAATTAGAAAGTCAGTTTTCTCGTTTGTCTGAATTTTCTTGCAGTTCAGAGAGATTTCAAGTTCAATACCTGCCCATTAATTTTTCAAAGCACTGTGGTTAGTACCTTGTTTTGTTAAAATAGCTGGCAGTTTTCTGTGCGTTACTTAAGAAATAGAAGCTTTAAAATAAGTATTCTAAAAGTAGCCTATTTATAATGCACTATGGAGAAATAATTCCTCTGAAAAATATCCTATTTACAGTCAAATAATTTCATAACTAAAAGAAAAAAACAAAAGAGCGGTGGGGTTTACTAGAAAGCATCCTCTTCCTGTTGTCAAGTTTTTAATCAAAATCCCAGGCCTTGTGGAGTAATCTAGGGATTTTCTCCTGTGTTTTATTAGTTGTTTTTTGAACTATAATCCCGGTAATGAGCGAATAACAAAACTCAGCTGTACGTACGAAACTACCACCTATCGCAGTGCTTTCAGTCTCAAATAGGATAACCAGAGCATAACTACTGTGAAGCAATACAATTATGAATTTCTTGAGGGGGAAAAAGGAGAGATAAGTGCGCAGAAGTCAGCTAACGCTGATGCATGGGTGGCTACAGCATGCAAAGGGTTAACAAGATTTTCATTTTAGATAGTTGCCGTAGTAACAATCAGAGAGCTCAGGCTGTATCTTTTCTATTTGTGGGGAATGTTTAGATTTACAGAGTAGCTCAGCTTATTATATATCTGCCTTGATTGCTGGATAAGGTTCGTTGATTAAAAACAGAATAAGATGCATTTTTATAATACTAAGGGAACCCGCCGCCCCTGCCCCTGCCTCCCATCACTCTTTGTCCAGATCTCTCTCCGCTCTTCCAGCGCTCACCCGCCGCCCAAGGTGTGTCTGTAAATCAAGTTTCACTTGAACTTTCAATGAGCAGAGGCTGGTGTCTCCTGTGCTGCATGCAGCAGGAGTGCTTGGTCCTGAACATCACCGTCCTCCTTCTAGAATCTGATGAAGACTGTAAAGCCACACTGCAGCCAGTGCCAGGTTTGAATGCTGCTTCTTTTGTTTGATGTTGCAGCTTGCGTTCGCTCGTTTGCCATCCACAGCTTAGCGGAAGAAAGTTTGATCAAAGGTCACCTTCGTGGTAAAGGAGTGAAGAGGCAGATTTTTCAGTGTTCATCACCCAACTGTTCCTCTTGGCATTGGCAGGAGCTGTCAGAGGCTCATGGGCTCTTCAGAAGTGGCCCCCTTCCTTCGATGTGCAAATGCAATCTGAACTTGGGAAAATCAGGCAATTATTCATGTCCTTCCCTTGAAAACTGAGAAGGCTTGTGACCGCTGCAGCGGGGTGACAGGTGTGTGGAAGTTGCCGTGACCCTCAAGCCAGGCAGCTGCCGCAAGAAGCCCAGGCCCGGCACTGGCAGTGGCCTCGCATCTCACCTGGAGGCACAGAGCTCCTGGGAGCAGGGAAAATCTCTGATGCTCAGTTGGGTTGCCAGGCTCAAGCCTGCCTTGAACAGCTCCTGCCAATCCCAGGTGATGGGTGGTAGTTGTTAGGAACAGGTGGGGTGGCTGGAGTGCTGTAGTGTTTTAATGCCAGTTTCTGTGACAAGAAGAGAAATTCTGGTACGAAGTTTTACTAACTTCTGTAGTTTGATAGCCTGGACTTCTCTGAATCTGCCAGTTTCTAAAGCTTTTTCTCGTTTGGAGCTCTTGATTTTTCATACCACTGATGCTGTTGTGGTGTTTGTTTGCTTTTGTGTCTCCATAACACATGCACCAAAGAGGAGATTTCTTTTCCTTTTATTGACTTTACTGGGATATTTAAGTGCTAGGAACAGTTGGAAGCTGGATTTTTAATTTTTTTTTCCTCAGGTATCTAAAAATTGATTTTAAAATTTTATTGGAAGCAGACAGATTTGATTTTACTTTCTTTGAACCAGGAAAGACCTCATGGAAATATGGAATTAAAAAAAATCAGTATTTGACTAACTATAGAATAGATTTCTAATAATTTAAATTCAGTCCACAGTGTGGTGGTACCCAGTGTGATTCTTGTTACCACTCTGAGTATTTAATTTCATACAAAGAAAAAAAATGTTAAAAATTACCCTGACTCCTATGGCCTGGGTGCAAACTTCTTGTTCTTTTTGATGCTCCCTACTTTTGAAAGTCAGCCCACTTCCACTTGAGGGCCTCTCCTTGAACTTGTGACCCAAGCAGAGGCTCCACAGCTCCCAGGAACCCAGAGCTGCAGCATGGCTGTCCTCAAGTGGCTTAATCTGTAGATTGGTGACTGGCAAGATTTTGACACCAATATTGCGTAGTTGTAGATGTACTCAATTACTCCATTCATTATTTTCACACTGTTTTGTTTCTATGCGTGCAAGTGGATGGCTCCATCAGCTTCCTATAAGCAAGTTGAATCCCTCGTTCTTAATACTGTCATTTAAACTTGAGATCCGTTAGTCTCAGAAATGGACACTGGTCTGTAGTCAAATTCTTGCTGTAAAAAATTTTTAAAACTCCATTTATTTCTTTCTGAGAAAAAGATCCTTTAAATAAACTTGCCAAGCTGTCAGCTTCTTTGTCTGTTGCTACTTATTCCAAGTGATAGGTTTTTTTGAGTTCCCTAGAATAAGTTAAAATGGGAGGAGGCTGGCCTTCATTCATTGTTATTTTCAAGTTATAAATATAACACCAGGTCTCTATCTCCCTTTAAAGCCCGTCTTTTAAGTGTAAGTGCTTCATAAGTATCTGAATGAATTTTCCAAGTAAAATGTATTTTCTTGGAACTGTTTTTACTTCGACAAAGTCTTTTACCCTTACACCCAGCTTGACTGTGTTCAAAACCAAAAGCCTTAAAACAGCATTCCTACACTACTTCTTTGTTTCCAGATTTTAAGATCTATTATGCATAGTGTAGTGCATAATCATAATTATGCATTCATGATGATGTTTGTACTGGCTTAACTCAGGAATAGTGTGAGAAAGCTAATCTCGAAGCTACAGGCTGTTTTCTTGCACTTTAGATTCTGATCTGAGCTGTTTGTTGAGACTTACTGGAACCGGAGCCCTGTACTCACCAGTCCTGCTGCTGGACTCTCCATCTTTATCTCCAGTCCCAGTGAAGGACCTTCACCCATTCTTTGAAAACTTCTTTTTCTCATGGAAACTTACATAGCTGCAGTTCTTCGTCATGCTGCATATAGTCAGTACACTGAAGCAATTAAGATGAGAGCTGCCTTACACAACTGTGTCATACAAGCTACAAAAAATGAGGATCCTTTTAATCTGCCATTGGGCATTTAGAGAACTTCATTTTCCTTTTTATGTGACAACAGAGGAAACAAAATCCTCACACTTTTAAGGCAGAGGGGGAAAAATGACCTGATTATGTGTAACATTCTTCAACTGGAAGAAAGTAAATGCTTGCAAGGTAAAACTGCTTCTCAGCTCAGCTCATCTTCTTGGTCCAAGCTTTCTGAAATGATAGTTAATGTAATCTACATTAATCCATAATTGAGATCTGTGAAAGATCATATTGATGAAAGAGCACAGATTTTTGAAATCTGAAAATCTCCTAAATCCCCATATTAATCAGTTATTCAATACCATTGTTATTTATTTAAAATCTATACAAAAATTAACGGAATTAGGATCAAAATGCCTAAAATACTACATAGTCATATGGTGATTTCTACTGAAAAAAATTTCTCATGAATTCTGTTTTAATATTTTATTATTTTTTTTTTCATTTATAATATTTGGGAAGGGGTTTTCAGTGAAATATAAAAATATAATATTCTATCATTGATGATAGAGTAGAAAATAGAAATTATACTTGTGCATGAATAGAGAATAACAAAAATTCCAACTATTTACAAACTTTTCCATCAATATTATACATATATAGGTACATATACATATATGTGTGTGTGTGTAAAGTTAATTCCTCTCCTCATTACTCGTAGACAAAAAAGCAGAGTAACATTGAAAATCATTAATGGAACCTTGTTCCAGTTTATTTTTACTTAAGCAGTGGAGAATCATGCATAATGCAGCAGTGTACCAACTAGCAACACACTCACAGGACATAATTTTTACTTGTTTTTTTACGGACACAAGAAGCTGATTTTAAAGCCATCCCTAAGAAGATTGTCCTTGATTTTACATTATCCTGGGTGGGTGTTTCATTTTCTTCCATTTACTGACAAACTCACTAGGTGAAAAATATCCTAGTGCCTGCTTAATAGTGATGGAATTTTCTACATGAAGATGTAAGGAGGAATTAGGTTTTACCCCATAATTATATATTAAATCAGTGTTAAAATACAGTTGTAATCAAATCCTTTCATATCCCAAGGCCACACATTTGATACAGTACATTGGAAGGTCAGAATACTTAGCTGAGTATACACCCCTTGAGACTCAACAGATGTACAGATACGCGGCCTAATCCCAAAAATGCATTCATAAGTCTGGAAGATCAGAATTGAGCCTTAATTCTCTGAAGGACTGCCGCAATGTTGTGTGGTCCTTTCATCCAAATTAGAATGATTCATTATGTCTAGTCCATTAGCACCATCAGGGATAGGTGTGGGCCATAAAATCTGCATTAGGATTTCTAAATATGTCAAGGATAATCTTAAAATTACATAAACTGGGATGTTTTAATTGAACTAAAAATAATTCATCAAAGTCATACATGTAGACTTCTGGTTGTTGAATCGTGTTAAACTTCTAACTTAAATGATTATGCTGTCTTAGCAAATATAAAATTTGGGCAGAGTGTTTTATATTGAATTTATACTGTTACTTTAATGTACCGTATTTCTTGTTGGCAAAGATAGATATAAAAATATTTTTTAAAATCATGCAAAAAAATGTTAAAAATAAGAAAAGCACAGAAGATTATTTTAATTTCCCCGATTCTGTTTCAAGTGAATTAGGTAGGAATATATATATAAAATATTTTGTGTGCATTCCACGTGTGTACCACTGTAGTTCAAATATTGTGTCATGCCTCATCAAGAGAATTATACTATAAAATCTAAAATGTTACTACAGTACTTTTCTCTATATATGTATTTCATAAAGGCCTCAAAATATTAATTAGAATTATAATCTTAATAGAGCTGTACTGGAGTATAAAGTATTGGACAAGCAGAACTTTTTATGTACTAACTTTTTGATTGGGGGGGAGAATGAAATTAAAAAAGTATTATCTTTTACTGTTGCTAAAGCATGACATTTTTTAATTCACCTTTCCTATTGAAAACATTCTCTAGTAAAATACCAGCTTGTATTTGCAGCCCCAGACAAAATAATAATAATATATAATAAGCAGAATCTGTAACTACTATCTACTCTATAGTTCCTTGAAACAGACTATATATATAGAAGGCTTTGTGCATGTCTTTTTTATTTTTATATTTTAATTGATTCCTTAGGTATAAATAAATACATATAACACATGAAATTTGGACTTCTAGAAATGGTGGTTTAAATCATCTGTTCCCAGCAAGAAAAAGCACAACAGAGAAAAAAAAAAAGAAATCTCAAACCACTGCAAGGCAGAAAATATCCAGTACCACACTGTAACTAAGCTGTAGATCCCATGGTGATTGTGGACATTTTCAGTGTAAGTAGCTGTACAGTGGGACCAGGCAGAATTAACCCTTAGGCAATATAAATGCCTTCATGTCTTCTAGAAAGACCACTGTAAGTGTCTCCCTGATCCTCTAGTCACATCTAGTCACATCAACTAGCCCAGCCCCAAATGAGCTTTATGCAAAGTGAGAAAGCAAATGTCTGACGATTAGCAGGGACTGACGGTTTATTCCAGAGTTTAGTCCCTCAACCCATCCAGTGTAAACTCAGCGTTTGCAGAATTGCAGCTGAGCCGTACTGAGCAGCGCATTCATCTATTAAACACTTAAAATGTTTAGCAAGTGATAGGAGTTACATTCAAACAAGTGTGTTTGGAAAATACTTACTGGCAAGTATCAACGTGGTCGCATTAGTACAAAGAGAGACCTAATTCTTGGAGTAGACAATAATTTACAACAGGGAGGTTAACCCAGTAGGAAAAATACACTGATAATTCAGTGTGAAAGTGTGCAAGCAGCACCACATTATATCTTGTCTAAAGATAAGTTATATGTAGTGTGATTTCATCGGTACAGGTGCATGTCATCTCTGAAATAGTATTATCCAAAGTATTCAACTTCACAGTACGGCAGAAAGGTTCAACCCCCACAGCAGATGCCTGAGCAACAAGACACGATGACAGTGGGCATGCTACCCGCAGGTAGCATAACTCACCACGATGGAGATGATGCACTTAGCCTTGTCAGTTTCAGGAATATCCTAATCATATTTATACTAATAGCAGCACTGACTAAGAATGTGGTTTCCTGGTGCCGGTCAGGATGCCTAAAGAATGAAATAAACAGGACAGAGAAATAGGAGAGATATATACTGAGAAGGTTGAGGCCAGGGAGGGATGGCAAAATATACTGCTGTCCCTACCAGAGCTCTTTGGGAAAGGGAGGAGTTATCTGGACATAGACAGGTATATATGGAAGAAAGAGAAAGGTAGGAGGACAGGGCAAGGTAGGAGCAGCTGCTGAGTGAAGCCAGGTGAAAATACTTTGTACGAGGGAAAGATAGGAGTAGAAAGCCCATCAACACAGGGTGGTGAACAGGGGAAGCTCACTGAGAGTTCAGAGGTCCAGTTTCCAGCTTTTCCATTCCCATCAGTTGTTTGTTACCTCCACCAAGGCAACTGGGTAAGCAGCCAGAAGAAATTGCTAGCACCCTCAGCTAGAACCAGATACTCCTGCATCTGAATTAAATCATAGAATCATAGTATGCTTTGAGTTGGAAGGGACCTCAAAGATCATGTAGTTCCACCCTCCTGCCGTGGGCAGGGACATCCTCACTAGACCAGGTTACCCAAAACCCCATCCAACCTGGCCTTAAACACCTCCAGGGATGGGGCTTCCAGAACCTCTCTGGGCAACCTGTTCCAGTGCCTCACCACCCCCATAGTAAAGAATTTTTTCCTAACATCTAACAAACCTACCCTCTTTCAGCTTGAAGCCATTACCCCTTGTCCTGTCACTGCACTCTCTGGTGAACAGTCCCTCTCCCCCTTTCCTGTAGGACCCCTTTAAGTATTGGTAGGCCGCAATTAGGTCACCCCAGAGCCTTCTCTTCTCCAGGCTGAACAAGCCCAATTCTTGTAGCCTGTCTTTCATTAGGAGAGAGTATCTTTTGACAGACATTGTTTTGCACATAAGTTACAGTGCGATTTGATTTGTGTTTATTTTATGGACTTGAAAAAAAATGCATTCTAGATAGATAGCATGAAATGATCTCAATGTTTAGTGTACATTTAATTTGCATTAGGGACATTCATCAGCAGGCACATTTGATATTAATAAAAAATTTGGAATCATATTGAAGTCATGACAAGTGATGGAAAATATTAACAGACCTAGGGTGTATTTTTTGTTTGAATATTTTCTTTGGTCTGCTTTAGGTTTGTGGATATATGGTGAAATGTATGTTCAGCTTTGTCACTTGACAAGTGATGATCTCTTGGGGTAAACAGCAGGGTTTCTCAGTTGCAGGGAATCCCAGCTGTCTTTTGGGATTCCATCTGTGTGTATATTTCTTTTTTTTTTTTTTCTTCTTTCTTCTTCCTTTCTTGTGTTTGAAACATGTAAAATCTTTGGTTTGACCACAGCCTCTTCAGTTATTACCGTTCTTTTTCTTTCTATTATCACCAAGAAAACCCCCACCCATCCCTGAAGAGAGTCCCTCTTCAGATAAGTGGAATGTTCAAAACAAACAGCCAAATGTAATGTATTGTAGACTAGGAATGATACAAATTGTTTCATGACCCACCAGTCCACAAGTGTCATGTTAACCAGTAGCACTTCATAAGGGGAATCCAAAGCCCTAGGCCGGAGAGACACGAGGACATCTTCCTGCCCACCTTGTCCAAGATACTGGGATGTAACACTGATCTCTCCTTTTCTCCATCGCTAGGTTCATAGCCCATCACAAACAACACTTCATCTGTCTTCTTAATGCCACTTTGTGTGCCCAAACACCAGTTAACAGCTGCCCAGATAAACAGGTTCTTGTACTCTCCTCATCTAGCTGTAAGACAGGCACCTGCTGGGTGATATTTGAATGTTTGAATGCTCCTCTGAAACACTGAGTCCCGTAAAATAGTAATTCAAACAGTTATCCCAGGCTGTCTGCAGATTGAGGTGAACTTAATTGCATCTATTATGTTTGTATCAGGTTTTCAAACTGTTCTGATTTTTTTAACCACAAGGACTAAGTATTGGAAAGTGTATCTTGCATTTAATTTAAGTGTTAAGATCTCACCGATAGACACAGCAGAGGCTGTGAAAACTGAAATCGTGCTGCAGTTGTACAATACCAGTGTAGGTGTTTGTCGGCTGAAGACTGCCATGCCTTTGCTTTATGTGGCAAAGTTTGTCATTGGCATGGAACCACGGCACTGAAAACCTCCTGACATCTCCAGTCTTGTGTGAATGGAGTGGAGTTGCTTCCTCATGTCTAGCAAAGAAAGCCGTGGCACTGTGAAGTGCTGCCACAGGACTTGACTGGCAGGATTTCCAGAGAAGCCCTTGAGATAAGTATTATTCCAAGTCTGAATCTTCCTTGGAAAAAGATAAGGGTTTTCAGTGAAGTTACAGAAATAGAAAGACAGTCCAGACTGCACACACGTCAACAACAAAAAAAGGGTCTGTGTCTGTCCACCGGACTGTTTGGACAGGCTTGTCTTAGGGTTTGATGAATTTGTAATCAGTTATATGATGAAGAAATACAGTAAGAGAGTCAATGTAAGTGTGAGGCAATAGAATTACTGATCTTCTTATTCAAAAACATCTTAGAACAAATATTAATTGCTTAGGCATAGTTTGAGACCTATACAATCTCTGCTATTGCTTGGTCCAGTATAACCCCTTAGGGGATACTACAGTATAAACTTCCTGAACTGATTTGATGAGATTATGAAGTTTTGCTGTATTGAGTATGGTGGCCACCAAAGGTGAACTTAACTTCTTGAGAAGGGACGTTCTGCAGTTTCAGCATGTCAGTAGGTACGTCAAGCCTGTGACAATCAAATGGAATTTAAATTGAATTTCAAAGCAGAAAGCTTCGTTGGTGTATTAACTGGTGTTTTACTATCCCAGACTCATATCTGAAGGCACCCAAGGTATATTTACGGCTCTCCTCGCAGTACATCCTTGGTTTTAATTGGCTATATAAAGTAACACTGCACAGTGAGGCATAAGAACTTTCTCCAAGGGCACGAAGACATTTTGGTAATCTTCTGTATCTTTTATGGGAACTCAGGATTTTTGGAAGCTTTAGAAAGAAAATCTGTTCACATAAACCACAATACAATTCGAGGTAAAAACTTGGAGTATCTTAAGTCTTCAGCAACTTTCTTCTGTTTCGGTGACAGTATGTTCAGGAAGTAGTTTTGACATTATAAAGTCCTGTACTGATTGAAGGAAAAAAAAGTTCAAGATAGACATGTAGTGTTTTTTCAATGAATTGTACATCTTAAATAATTTTGAACACTATTTTGGAACACCATGCCTTGGACAGGAAGGTCTTGTCACAGCAACTTAAGAGAACATCAGCTCAGTACCTACTTCTTGCTCTGACACAGTCTCTTCAGAAACAGCCAGCAACAATCAGGCATTTGACATCAGAATTCCATAGATTTCAAACAACTTGCTCATACTGTGTTTCTCTTCAGCGTAGGGGTTTCCTCAAGTTTCTGCCAGGCCACACACATCATATGTTAGAAATCCTTGCAGGGAAGAGCCTATCTAACATTACTTGTCAGCACTGATTCCTTTTAGCAAGAGTGCAAAACTATTTTTGGCCCACTGTGATGGCTATTTTTATCTCCATTAACCTCTTGACTGAATATAAACATTTATTGAGGGTTACCTCCCTTGTTTGTCCAGTTGCTTCAAAGATTAGTGAAAAGTGGATGCCTGCCTGACCTCTCTCATCCTCATTAGCTGATTCTAATTGTTCCCTGAGAGATCACGGTTTTGACCCTGTTTGTCCTTGTCAAATTTGTCTAGTTATGGCATGGAGACATTAGCAGAAATTGCATTTTCAGATAAAAATGAGTCAACTGTAGAATACATGCTTACCTAGTGCAGAGCAGTGAACAACACTGCAGTTCTGTAATGTGCCCTTGTTTACAAAATGTGGGGTTACTACAGCATGGCCCCATCTTATGGACACCCATGGTAGCAGATCCCTGCAATTGTAGGTAAGCAGTGAGCAGAATGTTTTGCAAGCTTTGCAGGTGATTTGTAGCAGATCTTTTGGAGGGAGTAATAAAAAATTATTTTGGTTTTGAGGTCCTATTTTTAAGCAGTTGTAATATTGTCGCTACTGTGTCAAGAAAGCTTTCTTGTAAAAATAATACCTTCCTTAAGCTAGAGGTATTTCTAATAGCACTGTAAAACCAGCACAGTGTAAAGTAGCTAACACCTCCCACCACCATTTTGGGAATGACCATCTAAATGGTACACAATGATAAATATGATGAATTACAGCATGATTTTCATAGTAGACTTTGACAGCCAGATCATTAACATACTTTACTTCAAGTGGGATAGTTTCCCAAAGGTAAAGAGCTGTCGTGAAGAACATGTTGCCCTGCCAAGAGTTTCTTCTGTGTCAAGCCAAGAAAGCACTTTTTCATGTTCCTTGGTGGATCTCAATTGTGGTTGTACGGTTGGGGCAAAGGACTTTGCTGATCTCAGGTATCTCAGATAGGTCCCAAACTTCACAGGTTGTAACCAGCCCCTTAAATCCCACAGACACTTTAGTGCAGATTAAAAAGCACTGGTGTAATGCGCTCAGAGCACGGTATCCTGCTTTACAAGCGGGTTGCCGCATTCTGCACCAGCTTCAGCTTTCAAATGGATTTAAAATGTAGCCTCAGGTATAGCGCATTGCAGTAGTCTAATCTTGAGGTGATAAAGGCATGACTGATTTAACCATAGCTTCTTGTTATCTTGGACTGGGGTCTTTTCATTTTAACCATTTTAGGGAAATGGCCTTTCCTGAATCAGCAGGCTTGCTTCAGGTCTTACTATGTAATAAGGCACAACAAGAGCAAGCCTTTGTCAGTGGTGAACACCTCCCATGAACGTATGAACCTTACAGGATGCCAGACCCCAAGAACTGCTGTGGTGGTCCTGACTCATCTTACAGCTCACACAATATGCCTGTGAGGCACTTCAAAGGAAGCCATTGCCCGTCTCCCTTAGTGGAGCTGCCAAGCTTTGCAAGCAGACAGAGCCTTGTGAAGTTTTGCTTTCATATTGAAAGAAGTTTATTTACATATGTGCAGCTTGGGAGCAGAGCTATGGGAGAGTGGTAAATTCTTTTGAGGTATCCACCAGCTCTTCTGGGCTAGCAGAGCTGTGAGACGAAACACCCTGTTCCTCCTCCAGCCTATCTCTAGTGCCTAGAGACCACTCACAGCTGCTGAACTGATTACAAGGTTTACTGCCAAGCTGACCTGGAAGCTAATGGAGGGAACTCCTTGCAGGTCTTTAAGTTCAGAGAAAACCCTGTAAATGGGGGACAGCAAAGTGGATTCACATCCTGACTGCTGGTGCTCAGTCTTACTTGCTACTGCTGCAGCTTCTGCTCAGAAGGCTTGAGGCACCAGCCTGGGCTCCTCTTGCTGTCTCTAGAAGGAAGAGGGGTGGTGGCATGTGACTAAGCCTACAGCTTACTAGTGGAGAAGTTAATCTCCATGAGAGAGTCAAATGGTATCTCTGCATCTCATTTCTTCCTCAGCAGTATGTGGTTAAGTATAATCCTTTCCCAGGACATATTATTTGTCCTGTCTATGTAGATAATAAATTATTTCCCAGTACAAGAAAATCCCGATAGTATTTGAGGCTTTTTGATACTACCTTAATGCAAATAATACCCTTACAGATGGGAGAGACACAATGAAGTATCAGATGTCTGGGAAGAAGAAAGCGAGAAATAGACATTAGATCTTTAGAAGATTAAATAGATGATCCCTTCTGCACTTAAAAGATTCTTGTTTTCTTTTTTTAATTTGGCCTCCAACTTAAAAAAAAGAATTCTTTGAATGTCTGAATCATACTTGGAAAAGTCCACTATGTCAATAATATTGCACTGTCTGTTGACTGTACCTGGGATTACCAGAGACTGTTAGCATATATAATCACAAAAACCACGTTAAAGCCTTGACTGAAATGACAGTTGAAGAAATGCAGTGTGTAGTAGGACCATGTCCTGGTCCTCCTCTTCATTATTGCTCTGCTTGGTAACATTCATGCTAAAGCTTGTATATGATATGGGTATGATTCTCAGCTACATGAAAAATAGCTACTCTTCCTTGCTTCCATAGTGGCCTTACCACTGATTTGGTGTAAATGACACTTTAGTCCAAATTTTGCTGTAATTTTTCTGGAGATGGTACTTTGATTTCCCTCCATCTCACCTTTTGCAGATCTTCTTCAGTTCAGGCCTCATTTGCATCATTATTTTCAGTCAAGTCTGTATGTAAACACTTTTCATTGATTTTATAAACAGGAATATCAGACTTCTCAGTGGTTTATATATGAATTTAACCAAATTTAAGTGGTAAATCCAAATTTAAATTCAGATTTCAAATGGATGCGGTTGGGTTGACTCTTGCAATATTTCAGATAACCAAAAAACACTTCCTGCAACTTCTCATACAAAAAGCATATTAGGAATTGAGACATGGCGTGTCTCTGGTTTCAGAATTTTTAAATTAGGTGGGTATGTTGTCACTAGTTGTTACATTCGTTTTTACTAATTTCATTCATCATTTATATCTGTTTTTTTCCAACACTTCTGTAAGATGAATAATGTCGTGGTGTGCATATGGAAGAAGTGTGACATGCATAAACATTTGTATGAAAAATGCAAAATATAAAATGCAAATTAAGCAAGAAAAACTCTATTCGATAGAGGAGTATCAGAGAATAAACAGATGAAAAAACAAAATGTCAAGAACCGTGACAGTCAATACATCTCATTCTTTTATCTTTGTTAAAATATTGATATATCGTCAATTAAATATATCTTATATAAGATTGCTACTTTAATCTTACATAACTAAAATATTTTAAATAATTCTGTGTATATTTTGGGAATGTCAAATTTTTATAGTAACTCTTAATATACTTAACTACATTTCTAGAACAGTCATAGATAATAAATGTGGCCAATGCATCTGGAATGTCCATGTAAATGTCTGATTTTCCATATTGTGAATTTTTTGAAACTCAGCCATACAGAATATCGGAATAGAACACAGCTCTAGCCAACTGGAGAATTATTGGTGGAATACAGAATTAATTATCTTAGAATAGGTTGGAATGTCTTGCACAGTTAGATCCCAGGAAAAATAAAATAATTAAAGTTTCATGGTACTTTGTACTCTTTGTTTCATGCTTAATGCAGAGAAAAAGACCTGTGAATGATGGAAGTCTAAGTGGCATCTCAGTGCCACATAGTCAGGATTACTGAGGTTTTTGCCATTTGATTAATAAAAGGAGTTAGGCGTTAATAAATGTGATTCCTCTACCTTATACCCTCAAATACCAAATTCTCTAAATGCAGAATCTAAAATATACACAAGAGATGGTTTTGTTAAATGTGCATCTCTTGCCTGCTTGCCTTTCAAGTGCAATGGATGCCATGCCTTACTTCTGTGCCTTTGTATTTATTAATGCAGCTTCTTTTTTTGGAGACAAAGCACGGTGAATCATTAGCATTATTATTATTTCAGACATGGTAAAATCACACATCAACACTTAGCAAAAGGGGAAAAAACCCATTATCCATTCAGAACAATTTCCTATGATAATACAAACGTTACCCAGGACAGATCTTTGAAATGGATACCAATTCTTTAAATTCTTTCCTGTCTGTTTCAGGAAATAGTGAGATCCCATTGATAGTGAAGTACAATGTGTCTAAAGTTCACTTCTAAACACTTGGCTCTTTGCTGTGAAAGTCATCTGCATTCCCTTTATAATTCTCAGCCACCAGAGATCTGCTTAATCTTAGAGATCTGATCCAATATCATTCGGAAAAATCCTTGATAATAGTTTCACCATTCAATCAATGAAAGAACTAAAGCTTAGTGCTTGTGTCTTCTTAAAAAAAAAATCATGAGGCATGGGAATAAGACCTTGGCTTATGGGTTTGGAGATTCTGTTGTTTGCAAATAAAATGATTATTACTATTATTATTCAAGTTCTTAATCAAGGCAAGCAAATGGCATCTGTTTGTTATCATCCTTCCTACAGAAGACAAAGGCTTCAGTCCCCATGGTACTGACTGCTGGCCCCAAGTGGTTGCTGGATGTGACTTGGCAAGGAGTAGAAGACAACAAAAACAACTGCATTGTGTACAGCAAAGGTAAACACAAGCTGATTTTTTTTTCCTCTATGTTTCTTGTGTAAGATACTGAGATAAAAGTATACCTGTTGCGTAATAGGAAAATGAAGCAGTTTGTCTCCCTTTAAAGTCAAACATTTTTCACTCCTGGTTTCCTAATGTGTTCTGGCTTTGCCTTTTTCCTTCCCTTAATGATATAAAAACCCTGCATGGTGTCTGTAGTGTGCTAAATGCTTTATAAACACAGACTAAATGCTTTATAAACACAGAAGGATGTCAGCTGACAGAAGACATACCATCCATTTCTCTCTCAGAGTTAGTGCCTCTTGGGAAACATCAGTAAAATCTATACACTTTAAACAGGTGAATTCTTTCTGACATTTTATTGGACATACTAGATAGCATTTCTCCACATTCCATTACATTGTACACTACTAACTGAAATCTGGTTTTATAAGAAGAATGCAAACTTGATTGGGCTATGATAAGACTTCATGTCAGCATGTTAACAGAAGATAACTGGAACTGGATTTCAGGGTTGTCACCTCTGACATTCCCGTCTGTGTGTACTGGCGTGTCGTGACGGTGCTTCACGGGAATGGATTGGCTAGTGGCAAAGTGTATTATTTCTGGCTTACGTGAATTGTCAGATTTGCTCAAGTAAATGTGAGTTCTCACGAGCGCCCCCCAAACATGCTTTGTCCAACCTACCACATCTAACAGCTACTTTGGTTCAAGATGCAAAGGCTTTTGTCTTTTTATGCACCATGCTGGTAGGTCAAGCTGTGAAAGCTTTGTATGTGTAGTTTTGGTATCAGAATTCTAAAATAAAAATACATAAAAAATCCAAACCAAACAACCCCAAAAAAACCCACCCCACCAAAAAACCCAGCACTTGAATATATGGAATCACTTATTTAGTGTATCTGATTTTGTCATTCTTCCTGAAGATCAGGCTATAACACTATGACTTTCCTTCCTTGTATTTCAATCACCAATCATCTCAGCACTTTGTGACTACTTCAGAATATGCACTGTTCTTATATAATTTCTTTTAGGTTTTATTTCTAACCAAACAGACCTACTGAGATCAAAGATTTGTTTGCTGAGGCAACCTAGTGACCATTTCAGCATACAAGCATCCAGGCAAATAAGCACCCATATCAATATATTAACATACAAAACACTAATCATAACATCAAAGGCTCCTAAAAACTTACTAGAAACAATTACAACTTGTTCCTATAATCATTGCAATTTATACACTTATAAGAGGATTGCTTTTAAACTGCCACAAGCCTTTGAAAGTTGAAACGCTGAAAACAGGGAATTTGCATGTTAAAAATGAGTTGCACACCAGGGTCTTATAAATTCTATTATAATTACAGAATGCCAACACATTCATTCTGCAACCTGAAACACCTGCAGTACTAGAGAGCTGGGCTCAAATCTAAAAAGGGCTGAGCTTGCTGATTGCTGCCCAAGTGAAAGATGCAGCAAAGTGCTCTGAGTAATGTGGTGAAGCTTTTCTGGGGACTGCAGAGCTGCGGTTTGCTGTTTGTAGTGTTGAATACTCACAAGCCAACTTCTCTGCATCAACTTTTTAATATGATGAGAAATTACTTTCACTCCAAAATATAGCTTTGGCAAATTCCCATAGGATGATGTCTTATCAAGTATTACATTCTTTCTGTAATTATAATAATACTTAGCACATATATACCAGTAAGACTTTTCATCTTCAAAGTACTTTACAAACACTAACTAATTCATTAGACAGTTTCAGTGCTATCTGTCTGAATCAATTGAAATACGACTTTTTTCCAAAAAAAATGCTAAAAAACTTTCTTTAGTTTGGTGCAGTCTGAGTAGCATAAAACATCACTCTTTTCATTCAAATGTGCTGGATCTTGCTGCACTGATGATGCTGGTTTATTTTCATATTTGTTTAACAAGGTATTGTGAGATGATCATCAGTGCTCAAGGTGAATTTTGTTCTCTCTGCTGCAGATGCGTGTTATAGCTAAAGTTGAGGATAATTTTGACCCCTAATTTATAAAAACATGTTTAAAACCTGCCAGTTCACTAAACTAATGCAGGAAATAAGTTGTAGACATGCACTACCTTCGCTGCATTCTGTTCGGCTCTGCACTTTGAGTTTGCTGCTGTGCTGTTCATTAAGCACCTACACTTCCCTCGAGCCCTGCTGGGATTTTTTGTTCTAGAAAGATTAATTGGCTTGGATCACAAAACAATGTCAAATAGAAGATGGTAAAATAAATAAATAGAATAATGTTTCTTCCTTCAATTTGTATCTCATCATTCCAGATTACATAGCAATGATTTGTGTTAGCTTTCTGTCTCCTATAGTGCCATTATTTCTAATGAAACGGTGTCAGCTGGCATGTAGTTGTAATTCGATGTTATGTTGTAGTTGCATGTGTATAATTTTGCTAGTTTGCTTAGCAATACATTGTTATTTCTGAATGCAATTAGCTGAACAAATGTGTGGAACTGTACACGTAGCAGGTTTGCTCAGCTGGGAGCTGTTTTCCTTAGCATGACCAAGATGAGATGAGTGGAGTAAATTGGCACACTTCTAAGAGGAAAATGAGTTGGGCAATTGGCTAGCAGTATGTGGTGCTGGTCAGTGAGTTGCTGACTCAGAAATGTGTGCCATTTTTCCTGTTAGCTTATTACAGTGATGTCTTGGAGAGCAGAATTGTCCCCTGGTCTTTCAGGAGAGCATCTGAGCGTCATCCTGACTTCACCTAAAGCTTTGGGCACCGTAGTCTCCCACGTATTGCACACAAAATAATCACAAGGAGAGGAGTCTTGTATTTAGTTTATATTGAAAGTGAATCTGAAATGGCCCTCTAATTCCCTCTTTGCTTTCAAAACTCTCCGTAAAATATTTTCCCTAGGTGAGCAAGAAGAAAAAGTGTGTGTGCATGCACCTATGTGTATACATATGAGGTACATATATAGGATTACGTTGCTGAGTTATTACAATGGAATCACAACCCACCTGCTATATAAATTTTCAGATTAAGAAACCGGTTATTTAAAGTCATACATCAGAGTATGCTCATAGTGCATAGCTATGAAATAACAATTCAGTATTTGAAATTAATTCTCTTTAGTCAAGGATCACATATATCTATCTGTATTTTTACAGCTACATTTCCCCCATACTAGGACAAATAAGGAAAGGGAAAAAACAGTTCATTAGTACCCCTTTTTACAAGCTCTGATACAAGCTGGCTCCTCATGGCATGTGCCATTATCCCATTCCGGTTCCTTTGAAAGGAAACTTTTACAACTGTAATTACATTTAAAAGACATGCTCTTTTTGTTTTAAAATTTATGTCAAACTTCCCTCATGATTCAAAAATAGTCTATTCAATAATTTAAGAGATGCCCTTGAAACCGTAACTGCAATTTTAGAGATAGATCTTAGGAATCATACCTTATCTAGAATTGTAAGTATGTTCTCTCCAAAAAGCAGCTACACAGTTTTAGTAATTCAAGCATTGACAGGAAGTATTAACTGTATGAACTGTATGTTCATCACAATATCATGTACTTGAGAAGCACTCGTGCCTAACAGAGTTCTGGACCAGACCTGGTAAATCTCTAAGACTGGAGGTAGGAGTCCCCCCGCAGCCTGAGAAAAGGGCTGGGGTATTAACTGCAAATCTTCCACTGGGACTGTAAGCAATTGTGAAAATGAATTACCACTGAATAGAATAGAAATGGTGTAGAAAATACAGTTGCACAGACTGAAAACCATGGTCATATAAGAGACATTTTTCTAGATATTATTTAAGCCGTTTATGTGAAATGTATGGATACCGTATGTTTAGTGGCATTGTTAAAACAGGGTGTCTGTACAAATATTTAGCTGTGGGAATTATAAAATCATAAGGCGATTAAGTTAGCTAGTTGTGAAATTCCAATATTGCTTTTTAAATGACTTCAGGATATAGGAGGTGCTAAGGTTATTATCTGTTATCAGGAATACAGCGGAATTGTACGACTGGATAATAACTAAACAACTGACACAATGTAAAATTACATTATCAGTGTGTTAAAACAAAATTGCGCCCTAAAGGAGTCTACATGCCAGCTCAGAGCTGCAGTGTAATTATGCTTAACTCTGATAATTAAAATACAACGGAGATCAACAGAATCATTTTCATTAAGAAAATTATTAATGATGGTGGTATAACAGTAATTGATTGCAGAGCACTACAGGATAACTCTGTGCAGGAAAACCAACATGTGTAGCATGTGTCGTGGCCGGCTGGGTTGTGTGGCGTACCACCGAGCACACTGCCCAGCCTGGTGGCAGCTCTGGGGCGCATCTTCTCCTGCAACCCCCAAATCGGAAAGTGACTGCTCTTCTGGCGGTGGCTTGGAGAGAGAGGCACAGGTACTGGGGGAAGGGGTGGTGGGACAGGGTAGGGGTCAGCTGCTGAAAAGGAGTTGGTCACCAGCAGCGACACACACACTGTTTGAGCCGTCCGTCATCTCATTTCGTGTAAGGCCGTGTTTGGTTTAGCATTTCCATTAGTGATTTACTGATGTTATTTCCTCCTCTGCCTGGCCTTGCTGAGTAGTTTATGCCCTTCGTTATTTCTGAGAGGATACGGGAGGAGGAAAAAACCCATCCTCACCCCAGCGCGGTTCCATGGGCACCATGTCACATCTTCGTATGTAATTCCACAGGATGGTCCTGTTAATTGTCCCGGCGGTACGGACATGTGATATCAAATGCTGTTAAAAGCCTCCATCTCTCCTTAAATGAAATCACAGTCAGTGCCCACCAAATGACTATAACAAAATCCTGGCTCGGGAGGATGTTGCCCAAGGCTAAGATCCGAGCACTGTCTTTTTTTTTTTTTGGTAAGCACAAAACCAGGGGGGGTGGGGTGTGTAAATTCAGGGGAGTGCTTCCCCACATAGAGAAGGGATGGGTGCTTGCTCAGACAGATGCTGCTTTTGAAAGCTGCCCAAAAAAAGTCTATTCTCCAATCACAATAGAGAACAAGCCTGCTAGGGTGGATTTACAGGATTAGATTAGTTAAAATGACAGCTGCCCACACTGAAACTGTGTCATGTAGCTAATTTATAAATAGAAACTCTAGAAGAGGCAGCACACAGGAGAAGGCAGAGCAGAAGTCTGGGCTAGAAGCAGGGCTTCCCCTGGCTGCACTGCCCCATGCTCAACTTAAAATAAGTCAGTAAACACATAGTTGTTTACAGGTTTAATTGGTTACAGGGATGAGTTATTTAGACATTACCTGAAATTGCTAGTAAGAATTGATGGCAATTTTTAATTAATTTTGCAAATTTAAAGTCAACAGTTTTTGTTTGGTTTTGTGGGGGGGTTTTAAATAGGAAAAGTCAGTTGTCACAACAGAATGGTTCTTAATTTTTTTTTTAGGGACAGAACATTACTTTTCTTAATTGTTCTTTGAGATCCTTGATACCACTTTTCCCCCAGCAAATGAGTTTTCAGCAAGCAAATACTTATTTTTTTTCCAGGCAATGTAATGGTACATTGCGTCACAGACATAGAACATCAGAGACCCTAATGAGACACAGGTCAAACATCATAGGGAGTTTAAACACTGCTGTATTAGAATATGAGTATATTTTGTTTTGGGTCAGAGAATAAGTTGTTTAATAGGCCAAAGGTTAATTTGGGGCATATATTTTTAGATTGCAAGGGGCTTCTTTCCGTACACTATTAAAAGAAAGTTGAGTGAATTTACTTAGTCCGTTCCATGTGGGCAGTCAGAAACCCACAGTACCTGCTGTCCCTAAACAATGTGCTGAAGCGTTTGGTGATGCTACAGGTTTTTGTTCTATGTATCCACTGACAGAAAAAAAATCCGAGTTTTTAACAAAAATGCATGTGCTGCTTATTCTAATATCAAAGGTGCACAGAAAAGCTTGGTTTCCACAGTAAAAAATTGTGAAATATTTCTCAAAGAAACTATAATTGTGTGTATAACGCTTACACACAAGGTAAGCATTATACACACAGTTATATATGTAACAAGCGTTACATACTCTCTACAAGGGCAATATAGCCGTTGCAGTCATTGGAATAAAGTCTCGTGGATACTGATGTAAAGGCGTGATTTGTAGGCAAGTAGGTGGCACCATTCATGTTTGAGTTTGCAGGGATATCGAGAAGAGAGGATTCCTAATGACACTGTTATGGAAAAACCATCGCAAATCAGTTCTGCTGCTTTCCTCCCTACCCACAGGAAAAATGTTTGGTCCTCAGGACTAGTAATATTTCTTGCTTGCTGATGGCAGGCGCAGTGTTGCAGACTTAATGCCAACACAATTCAAAGAACTCACAAAGTAGGATTGTACTTTTTCCATATTTTTGTTTTTTACTTATGCGGGTCACTCCAGTGGAGGATTTTCTGCTTTAGGGAGTTTAGAGGTCAGGGCCTTGTGTACGGTCTTAATTATCTACTAGAAAAAGGTTATTTTATGCATCTTTATGGAATTAGTATAATATGCGTATAATAGCACACAGTGAATTATTACATGCCCTCTAAATTCTAAGCATGTAGATAATAAAGGGAAGATGACAAGAAATGAAGGGGTACAGCTATATTTCCACTTTCAATATGAAAACGCTTTTGTTCATTATTACTGCATTTCATTTATAGAGCAGCCAAGTGATATTTTTAGGTTGTTCTGATATGTACGTTGGTTCGGGGTTTTTTTCTTGTGTTCTTCTTGTCACTTATTGTGTAGTTCATTTCATAGTTTGAAATTGGAATTCTTTTTCATTTGAGGAAGTAAGGAAATAGGCAGAATACTGACATGATTTGCACAGAATTATACAGTTTGGTCCGAAGCAATAAAAAGCCATAAACTGAGTCTAGCACTCACCAGTGAGAATATATTCAGGAGGAAAAAGAAGTCCAGTCTGTGTCTCACACTGGGACCATGTGAAAAGACGTTCAGACCACTGGCAAAAATAAATGCAAACATCATGTGAAGATCCCCCCGGCCCTCGCAAAAGATAGGTATTTCTCCCTCATTTTTCTAAGTCAATTGCAGTAGAATCAGTCATTTAGAAAACATTTTAAGGAAAATGTTGTTGTTATTTTCAGGATATGACATAGATGCTAAATGTGTTTATTTTCTTTTTAATTACATTATTTTTTTTCTTCAATCCATTATGCTAAATAAATGTTGAGGACTGCAGTAAACCTTGTGAACCCTGTAGCTTATGGTAGCATTACCTCTGTCATCTTCCCTGCAGAGCAAAAGGGAAGGAAAAAAAGCCCCCAAATTTGCTGAGCCACACATTTCAAGTTGTCGACAACCCCATCCACAAGAAAACAGAAGAAAATATATATGCACTCTGTCCTGTCAAAAGGCTTTCGTCTTATCTTGAGAGACTGTCAGGGCAGGAACATCATGGAATGGACAGGAGTCTATTAAATTAATAAGCTGCTGGATGGTGTCTGGAGAGTTATGATGCTCCATAAATCCAGTTTGATCATGGTGGACAAGGTTTAAATCTGCAGCCTTCTAATACACATCCAGGTCCTGGATTGGATTTGAAGTTTTGTGCTGGAGACACAGAGATAGTCCTGCAGCTTGTGAATTAAGATTTATCATTTTTTCATACTTTTTTTTTTTTTTTCTCTTGCACTTCTTGACAAAAATGAAAACACCTTAGGGATCCTGGCAAATGTTACTGCTTGAATTGAAAGAGCTGTTGTCAAGGTGAAACCATGACCTAGAAGCCTAAAATCAAACCTTGGTTGTTCTTTGCAGGCAGCTCCACTGGTGCTGAGTACATGTCTGTAGGGAAGGAAACAGGGCTGGATTCATCTGCAGCCTGTTTTACAGCGATTCCTGTCAAATTCTCCTGTTTCTGATACAAGACAAACTAATGGTGTGCCCTATAAAAGCAAAAGCTAAAAACATGTAGAAATATATTCTTTCCCTGTTTTGAGGTGGTTGTGTGTATAATTGACAGTGTGGTGTGAGATTTCTATGCCCTTTACCTCTAAATGGATTAAGCCTGATGACAATAATTCAGGGAAGACTTTTCCGTAGCATTCAAGGTGCCAGATTCCCAGGAGGACCTTTGTGATGTGCAGCCATGATATCCCTGTGGGCCGTGGAGCTGGACCGCCTGGAAGGCAATGTTAAAATCACACTGGATGTGTTCTGTCTCTCACTGCTTACAAGTAGGGCTGTTATTGTGGCTCAACGGGTGGAATTCAAGTGCCCCTAGCCCACTTAATTGACCTGCAAGCCAGTGATTCGTTATCAGGTCCCTGGAGTCCTCTTCTTGTGACTCTGGAGACTCCAGCAGGTGCTTGCTGTGCTTGCTCACATCAGCAGTGGCACAGCCAGCAGTTCTCCCTCCTCAAACTCCCTAGCCTGCTTAATTTATTTATTGATGGTACTTGGAATCTATGTTACTTTTAAAAGCAATCTGTGCTCGTTTTTGTTCTCATTTTTAGTGCAGAATCTTAAAGAGATTTCTTGACACCAGAGAAATAGAAAAACAATGTCTATGTTGAAAGAAATGGATAGGTCCTGTTGCAATACCGACGCTCAGATTTGGTTTATGCTTGGGAAAATATTTCCAGAGGAAAGCAATTGGAAAAGCTCTTCTGATGTGCAGGTTTCCTTAAACAGAAATCGAGATCAAGGTGTAACCCTCAGTCATATCCATACATACATCTCTCTCCTTTGTCTTCCAGAAATTACCTAAGAGCTGTAACCAGAGATCATAAGTGAGTGAATCCTGACCTCTCTATCGATCCTGGGGATCAATCTGTGTACTCTCTGATCCAAAGATCGATGTCAGCATTTCTCCCCTTCTCCCACAGCATTCCAGCACTGCTCCTTACTGCAGACAGAGGCATCAAGGGGCAGGGCTTCACAGCGGGGCACCGTGGCGCGGAGGCTGGCAGTGCAGAACACATCCATTTTCCTAATGCGGTGACAATTACACCCTCTTACTCAGATCAGGTCACGAAGTGTGCATAGTGAAATGGGGAGGAAGGAGAGTGGAGGATGGGGAATCAGCTCCATCATGGCACAATGCATGGGAGTGCCTCATTGCAGCATTCCCCTTGCAAGTGATGGTCCCGGTGTCTAGAGCTGCCCTTCTCACCACTGCTGGGGCAGCACTCAGCCATTCCAGCATTTTAGTCTTTACTGAAGAGAACTCATTAAGGTGTGGAGAAGTTGCAACATACTCCAGTGAGTGTTTAATGTTTAAGGAATGGACCCCATTTACTGCAGACACAGAGAGAACTTACCAGCTTTCTTATGGTGCAGTTTATTTTGGTGTTACAAAAAGAACAGAAAAAAAGAATTTAAAAGCTGTTTGAGATTTGATTTTCTTGTTTCAGTTTCATTCCATGGGGGCATTCAGGGCAATATGACTCTGACAAACAGAAATCCATTCTGGAGTGCACCCCAGTTGTGATTTTGAAGCAATTTGCAATGCTGAAGCAGATTTGGTAGAGATGTGGCTGAGGGGTGATGCACATGGCTGAATCTGTTGGTGGCATACAGAGCCAAGGTTTGTTGCGGGAGCAGAAAGTACAAATATCCTGCAAGATAATTTCCTATGATAATATCATAGTATACAGACATATACATAAATACATACATACATATATAGAAAGAGAAATCTCAGGCCTCAGTGTTTCACTCAAGCCACCGAAGATTATGAAATCTCTCTCCATAGATGTAATACATACTTCTTCATAGTGACTCCAGCTATTCAGAACATTTACACCTTCACAGGCTAATAATCACTGAGAGGAAATATTATCAATTTAGAAAAGTGTTTAGAAGACAGAAAGAATAAATCCTAACTTTGTTAAAGCTTGAGAAGAATGCTGGTATTAGCTTTATAAATTGGAGACGAACACTAGTTTTGCAATAAAGTGGTGAAAGTAGAAGATAGCATGGGGAAAAACACACATTTTTATGAAGTGCAAACCAGTGTAAAAATAATATTGAAAAGTTAGGTTATATTAAGAACACCGGAACAGAGGTGTATTCAGACTTAATCAGATGTATTTAGGAACCATTGTAGCTTGTTATTTAAGAAAATAGAAGTACACAGTCAGAACATGGATACTGGGCACTCTAACATTATTCTGGTGAATTCTGGAGGAATCATGTTTGTGACAGTGGGGATATAGAAACACGCACAAATGGAAAATTTGCTTCTAGAATTGAATATATCAAAATAATGTTATAGAAACATACTGAACAGTAAGAAAAGTACACAAATTATCCAAGACCTGAACAAATTAAAGGATTGGTGGGTTAACGGGAATTAACTGATGTGCCCTAACCTTCAACTCCAAAACCACGATGAAATATTGTGGTTATCTGTTAGCTGAAATGAATATTCAGAAATGTAAGAACAGAAGCATCTGAGACATAGGGGAGGCAGCGGTGTCTTTGGCCAGCCAAAATGTTTGGTGATATTACAAAATGGGTGACTGAACTTAAAGTATGAGATGAAAAGGAGCTGTTTTACACTGGGAAATGGTAGGGGTGGCATCAAGTGATCACCATGCATCTTCTATTAATAAACTGTTCTTTTAAATGTGAATAGGCATGCTTTTATGGTGGCTGCACGTGCATTTTAATGGATTTAAATTATGTGAGGTTTAAATGAATTTTCAAGTTACAATTAAATGAAAATTTAAAATAAGACTGACAGATTGCTAAAGCTAAGCCAGTTTTATGATTAAGGTTCAATTAAATTATATTTATCGTTGGAGTAAATGAAGTATAAAATCACAAACAATGATATTTTTCAGTAGCTTACTTTGGTGGAAAGTGTAGCCTGAAGTATGACTTCAAGACTTTTATCTTCCCTCCTAAAGTAGAAATTAATTAGGGCTAAACAAGCGTAGGCTATACGTTAAGAACCCCATCCTGCGAGTCTTTCGTGGACCAGTGGTCCAGGAGCAATTTACTTGAAAATCTGTTTTGTGATGCAAAGTATTATGTATTTTATATGGGTTTAATGACTTAAGTTAGGGCAAAAGTACAAATTTTAATGATGATTTGAAGAATGAACTGGTTTCATTGCTTTCGTGGAACCCACTTCTGTCCCTTTGCGTTCTCAGAAGATCTGCTGAGATCGACTCTTTAAATACAGCTCTTTCTCTTCCAGTGTACTTTCTATGTAAATCCCTAAATGCCATAAGCTTTGCAGTGAGCCAAGGCGTGACTGCTGGTTTTGTACACACAAGCTTACATCAGTTACATCTACTGCACCATTACGTGTGAGACATGACAATTTTCTGGCTTGCCATGATCTGATCATCAGCTTTGTCTAAGTGTGGTACTGCTCCATTTTTCTGATATACGTCCTGTAAGTTGTTAATGATTTTCTCTTCATTTTGTCCTACAGAAGTGTTTGCAGAAGGAACAACATTCTGCATTCTTTGGTCTGATTTGAATTCTGTAATCTAGGGCACAACATGACAGGTGGATTGACTTTGGGCCTTGAGGAACTTGAATTTTTTTGACATATTTAAACACCGATCAGCAGCATCATAAAAAAGACCATTCCTCCCCTTTATAAAAATGCTCCTAAGTGACATTAAGCAGTAAAACTTAATTTCAGATCAATTGCACCCAAAAAACCTTTTAATATATTCAGCTACAAGATTCCAAAAAAGTGATGAGCTGATACATGACCTTCTTCTCTTTAAGAACATATGTACATATTCAGCGAAGCAAAGCATGATCCTAACATTAGCACTTGGATTTTTGTTGTGCGTTGCTAATTATTGCAAAGACTAAACATGTGCACAGTCGAATACTGAGAAGTCTAGTTGCACAGAGAGAATTCAGTTCCTGAGTCAGAGAAATCTCTAATGGAACCCATTGAGAAGTACTTCCCTTAGCAAGAGCATTTCTTTAACTGGGATACTTACTAGCTGTTAAACTGGTACATGGGAGATCTAAGAGTTAATCTTTAAGCAGAAGGTATTGAAGGAAATTCTTATGCTCGGGACTGCTGATCTCGTGTGTCCATCTTGTATGGCTGTATCACATCCCTCATGTTGTCTCTGGGATGTTAGTGTTATAGAAGAATCAATAGTAGCTGATTAGCTGAGGTTTCCTTTGAGCACATTAGCCTGACAGTCTACCATTAATATCTAGCAGCATTCTTTATTTTTCCTTAGTTTACTTAGTTTCTTTACCCTCTCTCTTTCAGGTAAATTGGGTCAATTTGCATTTGCAATTGGCAGACCCCAGCCACTCTTACTAGCGATGTGGGCTGCTGGGTAAAAAAAAAAACAGCTTACAATTTTTAATAGTAAATGTGAATCTAATTCTGTGCTTTGGAAATGACCCGATCAGATTTTAGTTGTACACCACTAATCAAACACCTGATTTGTCAATCTGTGTCACTTTTGCATAGTCACAACTTATCAGATCCTGGTAAAAGTTTGCCTGTGATTCATACTGCAGTGAATTTCTTAGCTGTGACCCCCAAAATTAGCTAATAGGCCCTTCAAAAAATGCACACTGTTCCTTTTCCAATAATTTATTTTCATATGGCATCTCTGATGAAGATGAGTTAATATTTGTTAAGCAAAAGAGTTTTGTAGAATAATACAGTAATAAAGAGTAAATGGAGGACACAAAAAGAAGAAAACTGTACTCCTCAGAAAAACAATTTGTTTTTATTTAGGAAACAATCTTGCTTTTTAAAAATACTGTTAATTAATACTCAATAGTATTATATTAAATATTCTTGTAGGGTTACTGTATTATTTTGCTTTATTCTGACATACCTATTGTTTCTATGGAAAACAGGTATTTCTCCATAGAACTGAACCAGTTAGCCTATATCCTTAATACAGGAAACAGCAGTTAACATTTTTGGGTACTCAAAATATTTTCAGTATGTCATTCATCGTTATAACTTCTTTCCTCGTTTTCCTGCTCTACAGAAATTTAGGTGCACAGAGGAAATGTCCAGCAAAGGATGAAACAAGTATCTGAGTAGTCCTTTCTAGCATGTGTACCATGTCATAATAGTAAGGACCCAAGGATACCAAACTCTGCCTTCCAGAGATGGTAAACATTGTCACCAGGCAGTAAGTCTTAGGGAGAGACTTACAAGTCCCATGTCATCCCTTCATTGTAGATCCTAAGCATACATTACTAGCGGGGCTCTGAGGCAAACTAAAACACGAGAGAAAAGCCACACAGGACTTTACGTAGAGTTCAGGAGATGAAAAGGAACTGCCGGAAGTAATTGAGTTCCCACGTTTTGATAATGTATGAGTTGCTTAATTACATTTGCCTTTGTTCCTGTTTGAAAGCAGAATGCATCCTTCTTTTGCAGAGGCCACTTTTCCACAGTGCTCTATGGTTGATAATCTGGAGCTTAACTACACATAGGGGGACCAGCAAATAAGCTTTGCAGAGCAATAGCATGCATATTGCATCCTCAGAATCTGTTTACATTGCCTGCTCAGTATATTTTGTATAGACTACAGTAATAGTACACAAGAAAGAAAAAATATTATATAGTACTCTTCATGTCTGAATAGCCTGGAGAGTGACTGCATGATTTATGGCATCCGTGGCTGAAGCACAGGAAATGTTTTCTTGACTGGAAGTGTTTTTAAAATGCAATAACATGTGCAGTAACAGTATGCCTCCTTTTAGGGCAGGAGGTAAGAAGCAAACATTTCAGGCCTTGCTACTTCGGAAAGATTTGGATGCTCAGCATGTCTCTGTACATCTATCACCACAAAGAGGCAAGAAAATAAAGGATTATTTGGAAGTATATCGATAGACTGGTGAAATGTAACTACTCAGCCGGGTTTTTGAGAACTTTTGTGTATATGTGGAGTTGGAGCTGCTGACATTTAACCTGGCTATGTCTCATTAGGTTTATATAGGGAAAGTGAGAATTTTTTCTGAATGTATTTGATGCCCTCTTTCTTTCATTTTTTAGTATACATAACTCTTTTAGCATAAAATACTTTCTTATCCCACGGACAACTCAATCTGAGTTGCTTTAGAATTTGAAATCTTTCCAGTCATTAGTTGGAGACGTAGTGAGAGCTCGGCTAGAAACAGATTGGAGATTAACTTTTAATCGCTGTTCCACAGAGAGAAGAAACTCATAGTTGAAATACTAGCAACAACTTTTTTGTATTTCATTTGCATCACAGTGAGGTACAGCTATGTATTTGGATCTGAATTTGTACTTCCTCAGAAAGCACTGACATTTGGATCTGAGGGGAGGTTGTAATTCTTGGCTTGACATTTTTAATTTTTTTTTTCCAGATTTGTACCCCTTCTTAATTCATATTTTGGACCAATCTTAAGACATTGAATTTTGGGGGGGGTTGTTTATTATTTTTAAGTGGAGGAGGTTGGGAATACCTGTTTCTCGCGGAGAAAAGAAAAGTACATGAAGGCAAATGAACGGAGTGAAAGTAGTCTGATGCTAAATTGTCAGATTGTTCGTAGGTTGTTCTAATATTTCTCAGGTTCTAGTCTGCTGGCGATATAGTTTCAATAGATGCACTAAGGAAAGTGCCAGGACCAGCTTTGACAGGTTTTTCTTTTATTTTTTCCTTTTTTTTTTTTTCCCTCCTCCTCTTTCTCTTTTAATCCCTGTGGGGCTCTGTGATTTTTCATAGCTGGACTAAAGTTGTGTCAACGGGAGTCTTGCACCATAAAGACTGAAATGTTAAAGAAAGCTACAAGGAACAGCTTTGAGGCAAGGTTTCAAGCTTTGTCATCACGCTTGAAGAATTTTCTGTTTAATGTACTGTAATGCAGTATTCAATGGGGACAAGTTTAATTGAGTTTTACACAACCCAGTTGGGAGTAGCGCTGCAAGGTAGGTGATGTCTAGGTTTTTAATCTTCCACTCCAGAGAGGCTTGTTGACGAAGTGGTTCTTTCTCTTTGTAAGAAAAAAGGGAAGCATGAGAAATGATACATCCGTGGATAAAACCAATTGGCAACCCCCAAAGGAATGAGGGCGATAAGGCGAATCCAGCACTTGTAAGAAATAAAAGAATCCAACTGTTCATTTAAATGAGAAACAACACATGTGATTGAGGAGGCAGGGAGGCTGGGCGCTGGAGTGGGGAGGAAGGGACTAACAAACAGAGCGGCTGGTGTCGGAGTTAGACGTCCCACACAAACAAGCTGGGGTTTGTTAGGAGGATTACCAAAGAGATAGTTAACAATGTGCATTTTTTAAAGAAAAAGGAGAGCCGAGAATTTCCTGTGTCGGAGAAGGTGGCTGAAGTGGCAGGAGGGAGGGAGCTGCTGTTAGGCAAGCCCTACTTAAAGAATCGCTATTCCTTCCCCGAGGCCTAACAGCGGCTCTCTATCAAACAGCGTAAAAATAGCACTGGACCCTGTCAAAGAGAAAATAATACCTTCTGTGTAAGCCTTAGTGTATTAAACTGTAGTCCCGTTCAAGTTACTTCTGCTAGAACTTAAACAGCCGAAAGGATAAAAGTGTGCACTCAATATACTGCCAAATCATCTCCCTCCTTTGGCTCTGCATCCCTGCTAAAGCAAAAAGGGTTTAGCTAGCCCTAAAAGTGCTCTCTGCCCTTCATTAAAAATTCCACTCTCGCCAATCATATACAATTATGTGTTATAGCATATTTTAATTTTCGCCTATAAAGTGACACCAATACTGTTCCACTTGTTTTCTCTTAAGATGCTTACGAGATTTGACCTGGTGTGTGACAGACGCTGTTTGTTTGTTTTGTCATTTAATGCTCATGTTGGCATATTTGTTTAGGGAGCTTTTCCTCCTCTCTCCAGAGTCATTTGCTGGAGGAAACACTGTGCTATGCAGTGATGGTTTTCAGGTTTTGTCTGCAATCTTAACATCAGACCTCTCACTCTGTTTCATCAGACTCAACACACTGTGGTTTTTCCTCAAGTGTACTGCAGACCAAGGCTGGCATGAGTTCAAGCAAGCAGGAGTTGGGGTGGGGGGGGCTTTGCTGCATTTGGGCACAGGGCAAGGAGTGCATCCATCCAGGCCAAACTTGAACATCCACCGCCAGTGCCGCAAATGAGCCCCAACAGCAAGTTTAGACTCACATGCTTTTGCAAACTCACCAGTTCCTCCTTTCTTTGCCCAGACTGGGTGGCTTTCACACCCGGGAGGGAAGGCAGCCGTGGCTGCTAGTCCAGCCTGCTTTCAAGAGGAGAGCAGGGGGTGGGTTTCATAACAGCGTGGAAAGCCTCGGTAACCAGCTATTGCGTGGGAGGGTTGAATTTCACCCGCAGAACACATACGGTGAGACAAATTGGAAATTGCAGTGGAATATGCAGAATTTGCACTGTGCTGCTTTCCGAGGTACCACCAGAATCCCTGTTAAATTTATAAACACAGTACACATGCAAAGTACAGAGCTGAGCAAATAATTCACAATGAATAATTTATCTGACAAATTTAGCCTTTTTTCTGCTCATGAAATATCCATGAACAGATCTGTGATTTGTAACTGCAACCTTTACAGCGCATTAGCATAGGGTTTTTTTTTTAATTTAATTTCCTTGTGTAGAGTGGTGTAAAAAAGTAATTCCCTGTTATTAATCATATTAGCATTTTAAATAGTCCAAAAGTAGGCTTTGAAGTTCAGCCATCAACTAAGTGAAGGAGCTGAAGTAGATAGGTGGTTTTACCTTGCTCCTGTTGCTGTTTGTCTGGAAACATTTTTTTCCATAGGCTACATTTACAAGGAGACATCACAGCAATTTTTATTTTTGCAGCCTCTCTGTTTGACATATTCCTTCTTTGGTGGAAGGGAATATTCCAAACAACGGCATTCAATGAAGCACAGATTTCAGATTGAAACTGAGGTGGGAGGGCTTGGGAGGATTGGGCTGCACCCTCAACTTTTCTTAATAACAATACATGATTTGAAGGATTTTGCCATGTATCTCTCTCATAAGACGTGGAATCTATCTCCGTTGTAGCCTGATGGTGGGATCTCTTTGTCTATCTGCATGGGCTGAAATAATGGGGAGAAATGAGACTCATATTTCAAAAGGCCTTACCAAAATTTGAAGTACCATTTTCAGAAATAATTACATGTGGTTAAATAAACATAAATTAAAAATCTGAGGTTTTCTGAGGTAAACAGTTTGAAAACAGCATTAGCAGACATGCTTACCTAAGATTCTTAGGTGATACATTTTTTTCAGAGTCTCTTTGTGTTCCTATTCTAGTATATTGACTATACTCAAGCAAAATCATCACTATTTACTGTAGACCAAACTTTGAGGACTTTAATGGGTTTCAGTTAAGTTGTCACTTGAAATATTTATGGCTTTGGTAAAAATACAGTTAGACATTTTTACTGTTGAGAGCCTTTCAATTTATTGAATTTCTCCCATGATTCCAAAATTTCAAAAATACTTTTTTAGCATATGCCAAATTTTATCTTTATCTATGTTAAGCTGTAACTTCAGAGGCAATGCTTCAGAAATGTAAAGAAATACAAGAAAATTCAACTGAGAAACTTTAATTAAGTGGGGCTACTGTAGCAAAAATAATGCATTGGTGCTTCATTTGACATATTTAAGGATAATGTATGGCTTACGAGGCTCTACTTAGAGGAAGAGCTTTAAGGATCTAACTGGTCAACAGACCTGCTTTATGTCTGCATTCACAATTAAATGTGTAGGCTTTGATGGAAAAAGGTTTATTCTCTCTTTTCTGATGGTACGGGAGAATTAAATACAGCTAAGAAAGAGTCAACTGAATTTTACTCCTCAGAACAGTTTAATAAATTCCAAGCAGTTCTATATCAGTACAAACCTACTGGGGGCATTGAATGCCTTCAACATCTGCCATTAAAAAAAGACCTAATTTGGTCCTCAGAAACACCATACTCAGTGAAGAGTGATATAGAAAGAACCCAGTCCGATTTTCAGAGCCAGGATGAGTTAACAGAACTGTTATTTCTTATAAATGGATCTACTGAACACAGGGATAATTGAGGTGTCATTAAAAGGCCAGCCTCTACTTGTAATAGGACACTACCACACATTTAAAAAAATAAATAATTCAATCATTCCTTTTTTGGTATTACATAATAAAAAATAAAAAATCTTTAGGACCTTGAAAACAAACCCCACAGCAATCAGCTGAGCGTTTTATGAAGAAAGAAGGAATTTTGGCATCTCTCCATTATGAAGACAAGACAGTTTTGGTTTGTTTCGTTATAAGAAAAATAGTCATAAAACACTCTGCTTGCCTTCTTTACAAAGCTGTTTCAAGCAAAGGAAAGCCCAGATGTTGTCAGTGAAGAAAGTATTCATACCGTCCCCCAAAATGCTGGTGTAGGTAGATTAGAATATAATAAAAAAAGATACTGTAGCAGGTCCTCTGGAATAATACCACAGAATCACAGAATAATAAGGTTGGAAAAGACCTTTAAGATCATCAAGTCCAACCATTCACATACTGAACTAAACCATATCCCTAAGTACTTCATCTACCCTTTTTTTGAACACATCCAGGGAAGGTGACTCAACCATCTCCCTGGGCAGCCTGTTCCAGGCCCTGACAACTCTTTCAGGAAAAAATTTTTTCCTAACATCCAATCTAAACCTGCCCTGGCACAGCTTCATGCCATTCCCCCTTGTCCTATCACCTGTCACCTGGCTGAAGAAGAGACTATCACCTACCTCTCTATAACCTCCCTTCAGATAGTTGTAGGCAGTGATAAGGTCTCCCCTCAACCTCCTCTTCTCTAGGCTAAACAGCCCCAGCTCCCTCAGCCGCTCCTCATAGGATTTGCCCTCCAGCCCCTTCCCCAGCCTGGTTGCCCTTCTCTGGACTCGCTCCAGGACCTCCATGTCCTTCTTGTGGTGAGGAGCCCAGAACTGGACACAGTACTCGAGGTGTGGCCTCACCAATGCCAAGTACAGGGGCACAATCACCTCCCTAGACCTACTGGCCACACTGTTTTTGATACAAGCCAAGATGCCATTGGCCTTCTTGGCCGCCTGAGCACACTGCTGACTCATTTTCAGCCTGCAGTCAGCCAACACCCCCAGGTCCTTCTCTGCCTGACAGCTCTCCAGCCAGGCCCCCCCAAGCCTGTAGCGCTGCATGGGGTTATTATGTCCCATGTGCAGCACTCTACACTTGGCCTTGTTAAACTTCATCCCATTGGACTCAGCCCATTGGTCCAGTCTGTACCAGGTGCCAAGATCCATCCATTCTTGCCTCTACCCCAATTCATTAAAACCGATGCTCAACCTGAATGGACATCCCCAAGCAGATCTAGCTTGGTGAAGGAAAATCTAAATTTGCATCAGTAGAATTGTGATTTAGCCCAATCATAATCACAGAATTGTAGGAGTTGGAAGGGACCTTAAGAGATCATCGAGTCCAACCCCCCTGCCAAAGCAGGTTCCTTAGGACAGAGTTCCAAATGGCAGACTATGTAAAGTCTCTAGATAATATTCTGTCTTCTGTCTTCTTCCCAGCATCTCATCTATACATGTCATAATCTTGCCATTTCACAGCTGAGACTGGAATAAGATCAGGGAACAAAGGATTTTCCAGCTACCACCATACTGGATGTCTGTATCCCTCTCACAGAAGAATATGTGTACTTACATGTTTGTCTTCTAAGGAAAAGGATATAAGCCAGATCTTTACTGTACAGGAAGCCCTCATGCAGGACTACATCTGTAGAGTACCTATGTATTTCCTTCCTTCAGTTGCATTGAGGTAGAATATTTTGGTGAAGCACATACAGGCATATAGAACAACACTTAACATGGATGTCAACCCCAAATTTATTTGTTGAAATAATAAGTTCTGCTAGTATATTAATTTTCATGCTTCCATAGCCAGAGATGACAGCCACGTCCTCACCTGAAAATGTTGGGGTGGTTAGCTGCTTGGTCTTCCATGTGCTTGCTCTAGAAGGTGGCCTTCTGAACATCACATGTAGCACTCACAATGGAAAGGAAGAGACTGGCTCTGTGCATCATGCTGTGGGAAGGAGACTTGGGTTTTTGTGACTCACTGGAGATGAAGCAATTAGAAAAGTAAAAAATGCAGGGACTGCTGAGTGGAGAAGTCAGAGGTGATCCTAGGGAGGGAAGTAAGTGGTCTGTTTGAACCTTGTGCTGGTGGGATGATCATGTGGTTTAGTAATGGGAGCTATTTCAAGTGATTTCAATCCTGTGTTTCAATGGCAAATCACTGAATTTAAATTGATAACTCTTGAGAGCAACACAAATGAGAGCTAAATACCTGTGCAGCTGCAAGAATTTTGTTTGATTGTTTTTTTCTTTCTAAAAAATGACAATAAAATAATATATTAAGATAACATAATTGGGTGGGAATCAGCAGGGCTTAAATGCAATCAACTCTATAAAGGAGGAGTGTGGAAGCTGTTATAAACACATGAAAATATCACCCAGAAGCACAGACTGCAGAGATGAAAACATTCAGGGAAAGAATAAGAAAGAATAAGAAAGAATTTATCTTTCTTTGCCAGGTGATAACATCAGAACACCTATTATTAGTAACATAATATGTAATCATGAATATCTATAAATTTCCTATAAATATATGATAGGTATTTGCTCTATCTTACATTATAATTAATTTCTGATATTGTCTTGATGCAGCTGGAAACAAGTTCTAAGAATAAACTCTCAAGATTCATACTTGTAAATATTAACTCTGAAGTCTAATAATGAGCTCATCTATACAAGTTATTCATTATTTCACTCGCAATCAAGTGAAGATCAGAAAATGAAGGTAATACCATATTATGAAAAGAACAAACTTTACAGGAGATTCGTTTGACATTAGAGAGTTTGGAGTTTTGTAATTGCTTTCTGGAAAATCATTGTCTTCCACCCCTGCCTCCCCCTCCCCCCTGCCCCAAATTTTATATTGAAATTGCCACATACCTTCTTTTTCCAATTTTTTACTGCATTCCTACAAATTCTGCCTTGAGCTTTCCTACTACACATTTACTTTTTGCACAGCTGTTTTTTGCCAAATTAAGAGCACTGCATTTCCATTTCACCAGAATTTAGGAAAAGGATTTCAAATGTGATATCACTGAATAGTGATTTAGCCTCCTAAGAGATGGCTTAGTATTTTGAGAAGAAATTAAATTAATTCTTTCAAGTTTGATTTTTTTTTTTTTAAATAATAAGTTTTCAATTGAAATGGAGAGCTATACATTCTTGGGGTACAGCCCAATTCCCTAAACAAGATGTGTTGCAATTGCTAAAGAATTGCAAGGAATGAATGATTTCCCAGGAAATGAACAATGGAAAATATGGGTGTGTTAATCAGTCCATTTTGTCTTCCTTTTGCCAAGGGAAAAAAAAAAAAAGAGAGAGAAAAAGCAAGCATGCAAGCCAGCATCATACTCTCTCTGATATTAAAATCTATGGGAATTTGATGAGATAAAAGAAATGTTAAATGAACATTCTTCCTCTAAACAGATATGTCTGGAAAGGCAATTTTAGTAGTACAGCAGTGTAGCATTTTGTTTTTTCTGCAATAAAGCCATCAGATCAATAAAAAATTATGTAGCAGATTATTATTACGCTGTGCTCACCATAGCTCTAATCGTAAATAATACAGCAGTTATCCTGGTTATATTAATTATAATTAGAATGCAGATAATGCAGACGGTCTTTTATTACTAGAGCCAAATCAATTTTCCAGTGTTATTCAATGCAAGGTCACACAAAGTTGTTGAAGCTCTTAGACTTCTTATGAAATGACCTGCATATGTAAGAGAGGGTTTGGCTCAGCTGTGTAAGACACATTGACTGGGAAGTGCATTGAAATAATTACAGCCATGAACTCTTGCCTATAATGGCAGAATTTCATTTTATAAAGTAAGCATAGCTGTAATCCAGGCTCCTTTATGGTGAGAAGCCTCATAAATCTTTCAGAGAAGACCAAGTCTTTCTCGTATTTGTAAAGCAGAAATCAAAATGAATTGGTTTCAGTTGTTATTCTTTCCATCTGTACCGTTGTGTTAAATACACTGGATGTGTTCATGTTCCGTATTGATACGGAAAAAAAAATACAAGAAAATATTCAACGGAGATATTTTGCCACATTATTTCAACATAGGCTGTTTTAAAGTTCACTAGTTTAGGTTCTGGGGCTCTCCTGGATCACGTAAAGCTTTTATCATCCTTTAGGATTGCACTGGCTTAATGTATTTGTCTTCTATCTCCTGTGGCTTCAGTTTAACTCAGACTCACAGAGGAACTGATATGCTTAAAATGCGCCTGTCTGTCCTGTAACTGATGAGCAGATTAGTAGGACACTGCCAGATAATCATCTCTGAGATGCATTGGATTCATATGTGTAAATGACACATGGCAGAGAGATTCCGTAAAGTGTCTTTTAGTTTGTGCTTTTCGGCTTCCTTTAAGCACGTATACAGATGGCCATCAGATCTGCTCTGCACTGGATGCCTGCAGCTCCGGATTCACTTCTCCTCTTTTTCCTCTCTCTGTCCTGGACCCCAGTGCTTCCAGAGAAACAAAGCAAACAGCAGTAAACAGAGCAGAGGCTGCAAGTAGGAGCTAGTTAGTGAGAGGCACAATGCTGGGAGCAATTTAAAGAATAAAGGGTTTGTTGGTATTTGCTTGCTCGCTTACTTTGGTTTGTTTTGCTTTGTTACTCAATAGAACAGATGCTGTGGAGGAAGAAAAAAAAGGAATGCCCCTCCACAGAAATAAACCCGTGCATTTATTTGAAGATAGTGGCGACACCAAATTCTTTAATACTCTTTTACAAACCATGCTCTCAGGTGGTTTTGTAAATTTGCTCTTAAACCGTCGGGAGTTTGGCATGTGTACAGGAGCACAGTGGCCCAGGCAGCCTCCTTCATGCCTGTGTGTCTGGTCTTACGCCTGGCCTCTAAGTCGTACCTGAAGTCAGCAGCTGGTGACGGCTTTTGAAAAAGGGTCTCTGATCACTTTTTGCTTTTTAGCTTGTCCTAAATCCTATTATCAGCAGTACCTGAGCCTGGGCAATCCAGTCACTTGAATCAAAATCCTGCCTTCTGACAATAACCGAGGAAGGAGACAAAGCCATTTGGCAAGCAAATGAATCTGAAGTACACGCACTGGAAATGTTTCTATTTCGTCCTAGATAAATGTAGCATGCGTTTTGATAGCGTATCGCAGTGTTCAGCTTATAGAATGTGAACAATGTTTGTATGTGAGCAAAAATGGGACAGAAGGAGAGAAAAGGGTGTTAGGGAAAACTTGGTATAAATGGACTTTAAGGCTTTACTCAAAAATTGGAGATTTGTGCTTTCAACACAAATTATTCTAAAGATTTAAAAAACCCAACCCTAAAATCTCTTCAGAGGTATTTCCATGACATGCATGATTTTTATACCTATGATACTTCTCCTAGATATCTCAGTTCTGTTTGAGTTGATTTAATCTTATCTGGAGATAAGCTGATCTTTCTGAGCCCTGCATGCCTCTTGATTTTGGTGGCAGCAATTTAACCAGGATTGCACATAAGCCTCCCTTTCTCTACAAACACACTGCTGGGTTTGTTTGGTTCAGTTTGGTGTTTTACTTGTAATAGTACTTAGAGGTTCAGGGCTTCACTTCCTAAGTGTGAGTTGTACGATTGAACAAGGAAACATCGGGGCAAAATTGATTTTAGTTTATCAGTTTTTACTGAAGTTACTGCTCCGTTTTAGCCGTTAAAAGAGCCCAGCATCCTTTTCCTGCTTTTCTTCTAAGTTGGGTGTTTTTATACAAAGGAAGAAAACTCACACTTCTGAAAAGTTGGAGTTAAAACCAAAGAGTACAAAGGTACACTGTATGATTCCTTGGTCTTCAACTTTTTCTTTTCTTTGCTTAAAAATTTCTGAAGCTCATGGTATATATTCTTGTGAGGGGGTTGATTTTTTTTTTTTTTAAAGGCACTCTATCTCAGAGGTAGCATGTGTATCAGGGGAGGCAGGGATTGCTATGGTAAGTACCCCTGCTTCAAATAATAGGATTTGGGAATTATTTTCAGTCCAAAACATAAGGGAAAAAAATGTCTAAAAGTGACCTTGTCGTCTGAATTAACTTCCATGAGATTCCACTTTAAAATGATATGCCCAGTATTATCATTTTACTGCCAAAAACTGGGAACACTTCCAAATTTTGACTTACAAATTATTGTACTTCCAACTGAAAAAAAAAAAGGAAGCTTTTTGAAGTACTTCTTTTTGTTGAATACTGTAATAGATGGCTCTGTAAAATCCTGCGTAAATGGCCAAGACCGCAAGTTCGAGCTGCCCCCAAGGCAGTCTTATCTTACACACAGGCTTTTAGAAGATTTTTGTTTTGTTCTTGAATGTGTGTAGTTTATGTGTTTCATCAGAAGATGCCTGGTTTTTTTGCCTGACTCTACACCCCCATGTCAATACCACTCAGGTTCACAAGGGGAGTTAGCCGCAGGATTTGTACTGCGCTGGAGAAGAAAGATTATCTTTCCTGTTGGGTGGGGGGGAAGCGCATTGTGCACGTCTCTAAAGTAAAGACTGTGGGGAAAAAAATGAAGAGGGCATAACTTTTTAGTATACAATAGCATTCCTGAGTTAATATAGCATGCTGGAATTTAGTGGAACATTTTATTATTCGGCGATCGTTTTTCTTTACATCTTGTAAATAAAATGTTGCTCGTCTTAACGGGCATTCATCAGCAGCAGGGTAGGTTTCCAATCAGCTCCACAAACTGCTGCTCTCAGTGCACTTGATAGTGTCTCCAGCAAATAGCTTTAGAAAATATCCTTCCTACTGTACATACCCTCGTGTGAGGATTACCTGCAACGATACGATACATCCTCGTACATTCAGGTGGCCTCGTGTGCCTCTGATCTATGCTGGCTCTCGCTGCCACTGTTTCTGAAATGGCCTTTCTGCCTCCTGATCACAACATGAAGCAAAAAAGTACCATCTGGACACTGCATGCTAAAAAGTCAAAAGATCTGTATGCTATATTATGCCCAAAAGGACATTTTCTTGTCAGTTAAGCTGCCATGTACTTTAGTCTGTCACTGATAACTAACAAAATTACAGTATGGTAATTTTAATTGGAAGCTATCCATTTTTATCCCTTGGGTTTTTCTTTTATTCCCTGTGGCAGTCTTCTTTTGCAGCAGACTCCTTTGCCGTGGTGCGGGCACGGGCAGAGCCCGGTGGGAAGGTACTGCAGCATCCAGCTGCCAGGGTGCTGTGCTGCCGCTGCTGCCCATGTGTTTTGCCAGAGCCATCGATCCAAGCTTAGCACCTCATGTCCTTTTGTAATTTCTTAATTCTGCTGTTTTATCACTCACCTGGAGTCCCACAAAGCCATTCGACAATTAAGGTTACAGAAGGAAAGAGGCGGTGGTGTGTCATGTCCCCCCCCAACTCTGCTGGCAGTTGGGAAGATGCTGATACAGGTCGGGGAAGGAGGCGCAACGGGGTTAGATGGAGAAGGTGAACCTTCCCCTGTTTGAAGGCTGTAAGTAAGAATATTTAAGGCATTGGTTTTGTCCTTACTGGGGAGGCAGAGAGAGAGTGAGAGCCTCTCTCCTGCAGTAATAATAGCATCAGCGACTGCAGGCATACAGAGGAGGGGGTGGCTTGCTTTTAGAGGGCAAAAAACAGGGTAAGGACAGGAAAGTGGAAAAGAGGAAAAGGAACCAGACACGTGGCATCTGAAAGACTGTACTTTCATTTTAATGTATACATAAAGATTAATGTTGTTTTGCTTATATTTATTTGTCTGTTTGTTATCTGAGTGGTGCACAGTGCAGGGAATTTTACTGTTTTTTCCTTTTATCTGGATGACTCAGAAAAGTAAAAAATGCAGCTTATAAAGTTGGCTTATGGCCTGGTAGAGTAGAAAGGGGTGCAAGCCAAACTCCCAGTCACCTGAATCTCCTCGCGGAGGAGAACTGGGTAAACACTTCAAACTTGGCAATAAATTCTGTGTATGAACGTCCCAGAATAGAATAAATCTGCATATGGATGCAAATATGCAAATAGAACTCGAGCATCTCTTTTAAAAGAATTTGGACCTCTTCATTATTTGTGCCAGATGTTAAAAAAAAAAAAAAGGAAACATACATATTTTCCAAATTATAATTTTGTGGACCTGAACCTAAAATACCATTGTCCAGTTTCACAGCATCTGGGGTCAGAAGTGTTACAGTCCAAAACCAAATGACAGTTGTTGCATTACCTGCTGAATTTTGATAAAGCTTTTAATGTAAAGATAAAAATATATAATCAAAACTTAAGAGCTCAACAGTTCTTATCACTTTAAGAATTAACTGTAAGTACGCCAAAACTAGAAAATGTGAAAACAAGCACATTATGGCTTCAGTGTGAAAATGGGGCTGGAGTTGTGACTGAGAGAACAGCACGAGAAAGAAAGAATGACATAGAATGTCATTCTGTGGCCTGTAGACTGGGCACAAAAGTTGTCCTCCTGAATTTTCTTTGCATTATATCAGAGGCCTTTTTCCCAAACAAAAGTGAAACTAAATGCTTTGTCTAAACATAAAAAAAAAAATTTAAAAAACAACAAAAAACCCACAGAAAACCAATGAGGAAAGGCAAAATACATCTGCACAATGTGCAGCTAAATCTGTGAAAACAAGTTAATTTTAGCTATAGTTTTGTTTTATAGTTTAGGTAGGTTCAGTTATTTTGTTGCTCCAAATAAAAGATGGCAAAATACAAAACAAGGCAATCAGTCATGTTCTTTAATAGGACAATACTAACAGAGTCCAATTCAGTGTTCTCCTCTCAATCATCATTTGTGTGCTATGTAAAAATAGGAGGTTTTCAAAAAAAAGAAAATATTAAGTGAAAATGGTTCAGATGATGCATCAACAGGGAAAAATCCGTAGAAAGAGGTGGAAACTCCACAACATTTTTTTACTGAAGGACCCCAGCTGCATTTCCCTGCAGAGAAAGCAAGTCTTTTAAGCTGTAACGTTGATCATCTGTATCCCATGTGGATCCCTGGCAGGGTAGCTTTCATGCAGTGATGCTGGCAGCATTTTCTTAGCTGCTGCCTCAGGAAGCCTCGCTGAGGAGACAGAGGCAATGAAAAGGTTAATGGGAAGCCCTGATAAATCTGCAGATTGCCTCTGTCTGTATCATTAGAATCTCTTACATATATTAAAATGATAGCCTACACCTAATGAAAAAATAGATTTTTTTTTTAGTTTAATGTAGAATTTCTGACAGCAAATCAGCAAGGTTGTCATTCCCAGCTCAGAGCAGAGGTGGGCGTTCAGTGAGGTGGTGCTGACATGCCTGGGCAGGAGCGTGGTACCTCCGTGCCCTGGGGGCACTGCCAGCCAGAGCATCCACTGCTGTGGTGCACAGAGAGGCCTTTCTCAACTTAAAGAAAGTTTTGGATGTCAAAGGATAATCGTTACATTTGGGCAAAGTCCTCAGAAGAGCACATCCGACCTGCAGCTCGGTGCAGACACTCCCCATGCGTTGGCTCCCGTGACGCCTGGCTCATCCTCAGGCACACAACATTGTCAAGTGTCTCCAGCCCGGATCACTGCCTTCCCATCCCTGTCTCCAAGCATCCTCTACCCCAAAAGGAGACATTTTATCAGAAGTGATATTTTCCCAACAAACTTATAAAAGGCATATTTGATTTTTTTTCTCACAATGCCTTGCTATCTGTGTTTATTTTAGCCTAGTCTCAGTCCTGTTACAACTTTTTTATCAGACCTTGAAAAGTGAGTAAAAAAAGTAGATTACTGCCTTTTTCTTCCACTTTTGGAAAGCTGGAATCCAATCTAACTCGAAACATAAAATATACTTTTGTTACCATAGGATTGCAGCAGAGGTTAGTAGCAATGTACCTTTTATAGTACATTTCCTCTGAAGGGAGAGTTCACACTAGAACTATTCAAACTGTATAGTCTGTGAATTCAGGACAACAATGAATTTAGTTTCCATTTTACCGGTCATCAGAGATGAACACTAAATGCAAAGTTCAGATTCAGATAAAAATTTCTCCATGTCTGTATCTAGTATTTTGGGCTGGTTCTTTTACAACTCACAGGAATAAAGCCCACAATAATTGAAAAGTCCATGTTTCATTACATGTGGGAAGTATAAATGGACATGTATTTTCGCGGAAGGTGGGAGCCTTAACTCTGTGTTAGTAGCAATAGTACTTTTAATGGTACAGTAAATTTATGGTAACTTCATTTAATTAGTCTAACTAACTTAGCTTTAGTGACTTACATTCCAAGTCACAGAAATGTGAAACTATTACTAAGATATTTGTTGACTATAAAAGCAGGACTGAATGCTCTGTATTTTGGCACCTCATCTCTAGGTCAGATATAGACACTGTTTGTAGGATGCTTGGATGTTTAAGTGTGTATTTCCACACAATTTTATTTAGATTTGTGGGGAAAATATTTAAAATGTAGGGGGGAAAAAACAGAGGAGCTGAATGCAGACAAATAACATGCTTTACAAGCAGAGTATTTCATCAGCGTGGTATGCATTGGTCTCAGCACGCCAGGAACAAACAAATGCATAGATACATCGGGAGGGAAAGGGAAATTTGAGAGTTGAAGAGGTAACTCTGTGGGTGCTGATGAAGGGCGTATCAGAAGCCTGAGAGGCACAGCAGCAAGCACAGGTGTAGGTTTTTGAAAATGTAAGAAGCATGAGTTGAAAGCTTGGCTTATGCATTGGGGGAAGATGGAACAGGCCTCATGGTAGTGAGTGAAAGAGGATAAAATATTCCATGGAAGTGAGGGCTATGATTGTGTTTCATCTGGTAGAAGAGGGAGACAGGAAAAGGCAAGCATCACATGTCCAAGGCAATGGAAAGGAAATATGTTGGTAACAGCCTTCTGATTAGACACGAGCACTGTAAGGTTTTTGTAATTAACAGTTTGATCTTAGCGGTGTGGGTGGATAGGAAAGGCTGTGCTTTTGAAAAGTTAAACAAGAAGGGTAGAAGTAGTCTTAAGTAAGATCTGAAGGGAGACTAAGAGCTGTTTTATCCATGCTGCACTTAAACTTGGGGGTGGGCATCAGAAAAGCAAGGCTAGCTGAGCTTTGGCATGGAGCAGGGTGGTGTGTTTGCCATTTAATTAGCCTAGGATTCCTATATCCCCATACAGTGTTATCCAAGTCAGAAGGCAGAAAGAAGTAGCGCATTCATCAGATGTGTTGCTGCAGAGGGAATTGTTGTTCAAGGGGAATCTGGGAACAGGTAGACTGAAAGGGAGACATGAGAAATAGCTGCAGTCTTTAAACCTGGAAACACATGCAGAGAGCAGCTACAGAGGGGAGAGGACAAAGGAGAAGACTGAAATCATAAAACTGAGTTGAACATGGGATAAAACAGACTTGGGGTAGAAGAGAGTAGGATTGTCTTGATTTCTCCTCTGAAGCAGAGTACTCGTTGCTTTCTAAAGCAGTACTCATTTTGTAGCGTCAATCCTTTCTTCCTCTATGACAGCATACAAAACAAAGCCCTTAAACACACAGTTTGAAATTCTATTCATATTAAGGGTGTTTTATCCAGTTTAAGCTACTATGTGTCACTTAAGATTGTAAAAATCTTAAGGCAGGAACAGTTATTTATATTTGCACATTTATATGTATTGTACCACATACAGAGTTATTACTAAATAAATGAGCAATTAGTTGATCTCTATCTTTAAATGTTCATTAGACGTAGAGATGAAATGTCCATTGTTAATAGACTCAAGCATTCTTTTAGTCTTAGGTTTTTTTCTACTTCTTTTCTATATCCATCTTCATAGCACTGTGCTGCTGCAGGAAATGGCCATTACTTTTACCTCCATGTAGTGGCATTTTTGTCTATTAGGAGGAGAAGAAATTTAGTTTCTTACCCTTGGAACTTCAAGTAAACAGCAAGAAGACTCCTTGCCAGGAAGACACAGGTATGGGGTATGATTCTTCCCCTGAAACAGGAAACGAAAAAATAAAAACATTGCAAAGACCATAGAGTCTTTCAGCACTTTCTTTCAAAGGCAGTTCTGGTGTCCTCTTACCAAGGAGAAAAATCAACTGAGAATATTGAGAGAAAGGGAAGGTGGTACAAGTGATAATAAATTACTCAAAATCAACATAGTCACAAATGATTTCACAGAGCAGCACTTAAAAAAAGAATTAAGGAATAGGAATTCTAATACAGGCAGTTATATTTTTGGAACTTTAATGTCAAAAAATGGTTCCTTTTAATAGAGGAATGAATGGTCCAGCTTTACAGCATCATATGAGCATTCTGACTTTCAAAAACCCTGTACTTCTGCACTTGAAATCAGTTTGGGAGAAGGAAATTGAAGCCCTGGAACAGGTTATATAGTCTGCATCATTAGAGGTCTTTAAGGAAAGACTAGATGAAATGGCTTCTAGATGAATTAAAATAGTGTTGATACTGTCTTGAGATGAGAGGACGGAACAGATGATCTGTTTTGTGGCGATGCATTTCCAGAATTTGAGGGAGCAGAAGAGATAACATTTAGAAGATAATGTCAAACACCTACTCCTGTACGCACCTCTGAGGACTTATGATAGTTGCAGTATCAGAGATGACAGGGTACCCTTTGCAAAAATTCACTTCATGCTCTGGAGTAATATAATACGTAATAAAACAGTGTCGCAATTGCACCAAATATAAGGCTGTTAAATACTTTCCGAGCCAGATGCAAAAAGTCAAAATTCAAATGTTCTTGGTATAAAGACAGTAGTAAGGGAAGTGTAAGGATAGATAAAGCAGAGTTTAAAGCAGAATCATCCCCATTTCTGGTTTAAATATGAGTGCCTTCTCTTGCCATACTCTACTTTGAAGCAACCCATTAGGTCTGACAGTAGAGCTACTAGCAGAAATGCTAGTCAGTAGATTTACCAGCATTTCTTGAAGGATAAATTGCACTAAAGGTTAAAAAATAGAATGTATTTTCTAGATGCACTTGAAAAGGGAAAGAACTGGTAAAAAAATCTCTGTTAGATACAAACAGTCTTTGAAATGATGTAAAGGCTGGTTGTCTCTCATTAGTCTATTCTGTTCTTTCTTGTTCAGCTGCAAAACAAAATGTTAGCAGATTCAGCAAGGTATTCGTTATTTATTATTAATTTCTATTCTTTACCAGAATCTACATCTTACAAAACTGTTAAATCTAAAGCAAGAGACAAAGGCTCCTAAGTTAACCTTGCAATTCCTTTGATCAATGGATTGTTTTCAGAGAAATGGCTGAGTTAAAAAACGCTAATGTCACGAGAATGCTGGTTTTCATATGTAAAGTGACCTCACACATTCAGGGCAGGTTAAATGAGCCTTTGCGCAGGTTCTTGATCAGCATGCTGGCACTTCTCTAGAATGTGGCCAACGCAAGTGAACTGGGAGGCACTGTAAAATAATTGCTGTGGGACAGACCAATATTCAGCAGCAGCTTTTCACCCTAGCTACTCAAACACATGACACTTCTGTAGAGATAATGAGGAAAAAGAGGTTGCAGATTTTCAAGGCATAAAAAGAGTTACCTCTGTGCATTCCAATCTACCGCTTTTTACCTTTTCCTCCCACTTTGAGAAACATGGGGTCTTTTTGTTTTACTAATGAGTAAGAAGAGAAGACTGAGCTGCGAATTGCCTATGACTGAGCTGCGAATTGCCTATTTCTTTCCTTTTAGTTAAAACACGGCATAGAGAGATGCGAATACAATTATTAGTGCTGGAGATTGTGAATATCTTTAGGAATGAAGTGTATTTGCCAAAAATCTGTCAAACCATAAACCATCTATTAAAAGTAGTGACCCACTAACCTCCTTTTTCCAGAAAGGCTGTTGGACAGTTATGGCAGGATAATCCGAGAGATTTGTAAAACTTTTCATTTCTTTGGGGGTCAAACAGTAATATTTCAGATGCAGAAACAATAGAAAATCAATGAACTGTGTATATTTAGACAGCTTTGTTCATGTTGAGCTTTTCCAATTCATGACTACGATCAGGAACTGCTTCAGATGTGCTTTTACTTTGGTGTTTCTTTTGTCTGGGTCCTCCAACACTTTATATAGTCTCCTGGGAAAGAAAATCTCTTCATTTTCTAAAAGTAAGGTTATACACAGATTATTGGACGTTTGTTCTTGCTACTTGAGAAAATTTTTCCTTTTAATATATAATATAAGCCAAATATTGCAGTAGTTGTCACCTTACAAATTTTTATAATAATAATTATCAATCTGCTTTCTGTGGCAATAATATCCCTAGCTTCAGCCAGGATCTCAATTTACAGTAATGCTGAACTCAGAAATGGTGGAGGCTTTCCTACCATTTTGAAAAGAGGATGAGGAAGAACAAATTAATCATAGAATTGTGGATGCTGGAAACATATTAAAACATCTAGCTAGTCTCTTTGCCATTCGTTCGCTTTTTATTGTACATCCTGCAGTATTCTGACAGTCTGGTTTTCAAAAGCTGTAGTCTTAAAAGTGATAGGTTACCATTACTTTCTCTTAAGAGTGTATGAGACTCTCACTGATAAAGAGGATTTCAGAAGTTTAGGAAATGAATGCTACTGCAGCAGTGAGGAGCTAACTGTTCCAAATATATATAGGAATGCAAAGAGATTTATTTTTTTCCAATGATTTTTTTATGTTGGGTCTCCATCTGAGATGTCTGTGCATATGTCAGTTTATCTACGTCTGTTTTAGAGCTGGAATATGTTCTCACTCCTTTAATAATCACCTCCTCGCTTTCTGTACAGTTTTAACATTATGTCTGACCGGAGGATTAAACATGTATTATTGGTAACGTAGTCTTGAAATTCCCTTGACTGTGTATTGTTCTCTAAAGTGCCACATTTAGCTTTTAACAAGCTTGGGAATGTTGTTTATTTTGCCCTATGATGTGCTAGTTGCTTAGCTAATTCTGCCTTTAAGGACGTGTGCGTTATCTGGGCTCTCACGTGGGGGGAGGAAAGTGTCCTCCTTATGTGAGAAAGCTGCCACAGCAGCTGAGTTACCACTTAACACTGGAGGCTCTCCAGGGCCTGAATGTGCCGCGCACGTTTGCAGTGTATTTTGCTATTAGTAGGACGGCTGAGGTTGATACACAGCACTAATTCTGAGAATAAAGAAAGTGCTAAAACTCAAATTCACATGCTCTAAATGGCAGTGTCTTTATTCCACTACCCTAAGAGGGAATGAGCAAATAGTTCTGCTGCGGACGAAGGAGACCAATGGAGCACCCTAACCCCAGAGGCGAATTCCTTTCCACCCCATCTGCCATCTCAAATGCCAAGTCCTAGACATGCCACTGTTTCCAAAGCAGCAGACATTAACCATGTGTGTGAATCTTAGGAATTAGTAAAAATTACTTACAAAAAAAAAAAAAAAGCCTTTCTTTGGCTTTCACGGATTGCCAGAGAAAAGAAAAAGGCCAAAGCTGGATGTGAACTCTATTACTTGGTCACTAACTGATACATTTCCTGATTTCTATAGCGAGATATAACAAACAACTTTCCGTAACTTAGGCATTTCATTTCAATCTGCTACTGGAAATAAAAAAGGCATTTTTCAGAGGTAAGGTGTAAGGCTGCATTCTGGTCCAGTCTGGTATGGGATGTGGAGTCCCCATATCATTGTACTCAGCAACAAGAGAGTCACGAAAAACCTATATATTGTGGAATAACATATAAGTTCAAAGGAAATAGCAGTGGGTAACAGATGCTGTCTCCAGATTCCGGGAGCTGAGATCAGGCAAAGAAAACACATAGCTGGTGGTGGTGCATAGGTCTTCCACTGAAGGACCGTGGTTACCATAAGTGCCTCCCCTCCTGCTCCTTCTGCCCCCCTTCCTCCTCCTCTTCCTTCCCACCAGCAATGGTTTTGAGACAGCTCTCCTGTTGCTGCTTCACCCTCCAGTAAATGGCAGAAGAAACTACCTACTATTAGGAACAGCTTAGAAATCCCAGTGTCGGGGAACATTAGTCCTTCTCCTTCCTTGCCAAAACTTTCAAATCCATTCCCTGCCCCCTTTGCTTTCAAGCATTTGTGTTTCTTTTTGCCTAGGCGGGCAGTGTATTCAGCAGAGTGACTCAAAGCACAGCATCTCTTTGAGTTGCATTCCTGCTGTGGAAAACTCTTTTTTTGGGTTTTTTTTGTGTCTTTAATTGTATGTTTTTTTAAACTGATAAGGAAATATGTGCTACTTGCAAGTTGCTCCTTTTGGCAAACATGGGATAGCCCTTTTTAGTACGGATTCTGCTCCATATGTGATCGTTCCGTTTTTGCCAAACTTCCTTAAATGTGCACCAAATTGCAGAAAGATGAATACCAACTTTGCATAATTTGAACAAGAAAGCCTTGCAGTGCTACTTTTCTGTTTAATTTACTGGGGGGGGGGGAAATTATGAGATACGTAGGACATAAGTAAGGGCAGAATAGAGCCCTTAATCTTAATTATGCATTCTGCAGTATTATAAATGACTAAAGATTACTTCCAATGTTTGGTATAATCTTACAGTGTGCAGATGTGGTTCTCTTTGGTATATGCCATCTTTACTGAACTCACAATTTCCATAATGCTGTCACATTCTGCATGGGAAGCAGATTTACAGATAGGTAATCCATGTAAGGTATTTTAAAGACAGCTTATTAAAGGATTGAGGCCTGCTGTTAAATTACATATGCTTTCAATTGCTATGAGGAGCAAACAGTATCAAGAAGTACAATAATTTAGCTACAGCTGGAGAAAGGCCTATTTAAAGTTTTGATGACAGATCCTTTAAACTTTTCCTTTAAGTTCTTTTCTGCTTTATATCTTCTCCTGCGTAGTATGGTATTTTCCTTTATACGATGTAATTTCACCAGCAGGTCGACTGTGTGCACGTGCAGAAACTGAAATGCCTTCCTAAACTGATAGATGGAGTTTACAGAATGACTGGGTGCCGGGCTCCACGCTTGATGGCATTATCTAAACACCTGACAGTGAGGACGGAGTATTTGCAGTTTAGCATCGCTAATTATTAATGGCTCAAATTGTGTTGGGTACTGTGCCATGCCGCTTTCCCCGCCGCCGCTGCGAGCTTCGATGATCTGCCGCATTGTGCACCGGGCGGGATGTTGTTGAGCATATTGGATAGTGCCCCCATCTGTTTCTAAAACACAAGGCAATGTGTCACTTACGTGCTGGCTGCTCCCGTCACCCTGTACAGAAGGAGTTACGGGAGATTGCATTTCCAAACAGATAAGCTCCTTCCCCTCTCTTTTAACCGGAATAAGAAGGCAATGACCATGGTTTAGAACCGTTCCTTAAATCCAGGGTATGGGAAGGGAGGGAGGGGGGGGGGAAATGCTTTGGGGGGTGTTCCCTAAAGTAACAAAATGAATGAGAATATGGTGATGATATTTGGAGCTAACTTTTAAGTGTCGCACTGTACGACATGAAAAGGTGCACATTATGCAGACGTGAGACTACAAAGCCCGAGAAGGAATGTGTTAAGCAGTCATTTTATAGCGATGAGTCTGGCCATGCGTTTGCGTGTGAACATCATTACAATCTGAAAAAGAGAAAATGTTATTATGCCATGTATCTTTGAGCCATTATTGGAATTAGGTTACAAAGCTTCAGCTCCAAGGTTATTTGAATCTACTGCTTGTTGTTAATTTCATGCTTTCTATTTAGGGGTGGTTTTTTTTCCTTATTAGTTACAAACTAGTACATGATGAAAATGTGTCTATAATCTTCCACCACAGGCATAAGTATGTTTTTGGATAGTATATATTTAACAATAACAATATACTGTGGGAAAAGCTGGTCTGGAAGGACGAAATAGCAAAATAGTTTTTTTAAAAAAAATATCTCAGAAAAAGCCTCTGAGAATTATAATACACAGCTCTTAAACTCACATTTGTTTTTTCTTTAACATTACTGTGTAAACTAACATAACAGAAACATGAACAATATTGAATGTAAATTTGGCCAAGATAATGTTTTCCTAAAAATGACTATCTGAACATCTTTCCACATAAATATGTTATGGCTTTTAAGTATTTTTTTTTTTTTGCTTTTTAAATAAATTAAAGATTGTATTTTTGTTTTAAAATATTTATAAAGTAAATTGCCCATGTGGTATTTCTTATATTCATATTCTAATAAATCTGTCCTTTACATAAGTTGTAGAGGTTAATGGATAGATTTTTAATAGCATTAGATTTCTGTAATAAATGGGCATGTAAGACAAGACCTTATTAAGTAGATTTTTGTCTGTGAAATGCCTTCTGCAAATAATTTCAGTAGCCAAAAATGCAAAATACAAACTTTGCTTAATCATGAAATTTTAAACATATGTCACTATAAATATTAATATATTTTAATTGTGGAAAATGTCTTTGTTGCTGATCAGTAGCAAACTTCCATAGGATACGTGAAACTATTCTTCTTTATTTCGTTTACGTAAAATGAAATGTACTTCTCATAAGGGAACAATGCTATTGATAGCTCTAAATATGAATTTGAATTAATGTAATGTCAATATTATAAAATATTGATAAACAAATCTTAGAATGCAAATGTGTTATCAGGTCACAAATAATTAAAGTTGCTAAAAATCAAACTGAAGAATTAGAAGATGATGCTTAAATAAAAGAAAAAATCTCAGTAGAAAATATTTCTAATAGGCTGCATAGATCTCCTTGCAGTGTTTCTGCTGTTACCATATCTTGTTGTGGTGTGTTTTGGGTGGGTTGTGTTTTTTTTTTTGTTTATGGGAAAAATTGTTTAAGACAGCAAGAATCTCGGGTCTTCTCTTTTTTATGAAGGTCAAACTAAATTCAGAATTATAACTGAAAAATGAAATGTAAATACCTAGATCTTTGATAATAAAGTAATTAAAATGTATGGTTTTGCCTACTGTGTATAATAAGGGCTTATATTTGATCAACCATAAAAGTTATTTAATCATTTTAACCTTGGAATACTACCCCACAAAAAACTACTTAATGGAAGTTAGCTGAGAAGCATTAGAGTATCACAACATCAAGAAGGCTGAGCGAGAGGGCACTGAAAATTCAAGCACAGCTTATTTCTGCCATAATACTATAGCAGGTTGCATGGCAACCAGTGGCTGTGGATTTTGAAGTTACTTTATCCTTATTCAATGAGCAAAGACTTAGCCTGTATTTATTTTGGTAATTTCTAGAATTAATCAGGTATTTAAGGCCCACTGTAGCATAAACTTGCTGTGATTTTGTGATTGGCAAATGAATGTTTACAAGTGTTGTTGGGAGAACATCTGGAAGACGAAGAGAGCTCCACTGCTGCTCCGACTTTGCAGACAGTAGGTATTAGAGGAGTGCTCAGATCAGCAGCCAGTTTTAGGCAGGAGTGTGGCTCACAAGCACGTCCCCGTGATTTAAGTTAGTCATTTTAGGTGGACCCTGGAGTTTTCAAAAAACCTGTCGTATTTCATGTTAATATTTCCATTAAAGAACAACACTGACAGAATTTTAGAATTTTTCAACTGAGCAAAAGCCGTAATCATAAACTGAAGTCACAAGGACAAGTAGCATGGCACCCTTGTGTGCATGTGTTACTTTGGAGAATACAGGAACATACAAGTCTCAAAAAGTGTTTTATCACCTTATTTAATTTCCCTTACTGTGTTTGAAGTATAAACACGATTCTCTCACGATCTTCTTGTTTCATATGTCCAGAGTTTGGCCAAGTTTCTCAGCATCCACAGATCTTACCGAAACTGGAGTCAATTAAGAATGCTGAGTTACACAGGCACAAAATGCACATCAAACTTGTAATGAAAGGGGGAGGTGTGATCTGGTGTCTCATTTAATCAGGGCTTTTAAAAAATCCATTTTGCTAGAGTATGTGAAAAATCTCTAGGGTATTTCCAGGTTTGAGAAGCAGTATATGTTTTTGTAGTGAAAAATAGTATCATAATGCTTATATATATAGGGGTCGGATTATGAGGCAAGTTTCTTTACATGTTTCAGTTCCTAGCTTTGAAACTTTTATGCAAAGTACACACTGAATGAACATTATCACATACACAGCATGAAGGCATCATTAAATCAAGACAGGCTTTCACAACCTTGATTTACATCGTGCACCCCACCAACCTCGCTTTGAAGAGCCTTTATTCATATGGTCATGAACTTGGTGGATTTATGTGACAGCTGAATGGTTTTATTTTAAAACATATTTCCAAAAGTGGCATTAGATCGAGACCACAAATACCCAATAAGAAGTCCACAGTACTCCTTAGGTGAAAGTGGGCACCCAGCCAGTGCATCACTGCTGACCTTGGGAGTGCCTTGACTCCTAGGCAAGCTGCTAAAACATGAGATTACACAATTGTCCATGTCTTGTGCAGGTCATGCCTTTCCTGAGAGGCTTCTTCATTACCCACCTTCTGCATATGTCCAGAAGAAAAGCATCCTTATTCCCCAATTTACTAGGTGTGTGCTGGCCATTCCGAACTTAACAAGACAGAAGTTAGTTCAGTTAACCTACCATTTTTGCGTAGGTAGCCTGGAGGCTCCAGGATGCTTGCAGTAGCTACAAGAGGTCCATGGATGTCTGCTTTCAAGCAAAGTGTGGCAGGTTAGGTCTTGCTATGCTTGATGGCACATAAGAAAGTCCCTAATGTATGCGATGTTCTCAATGAAACAAAGTGATCATTCTTGGCAGTAAAGGTACAGTGAAGTTATTTTAAAAATGCATAATTTATTTTGTCAAAATCTCTACTAGCAAGATAGTACTTCTGGGAGCTGTGAATGTTGTTAAAAATATATATATTACAGCCTTAGTGATGACAGTTAAAAAGTTATTACAACCAAAATACTTTATGTCAACAATAAGCTACTGCAATTTAGGAAAAATGAAACATTTTCCCCTGAGCCAGTTGTGTTTTCTTTGAACGTAAGAGGAAATAAAACTGCTAAACATTTCAGGTTGGACCTCTGAATATTTGTGTTTCATTCTTTACAGAAAGCAGTGAAGTTTAGTGACCTAATTTCTGGTCACTGTTTTTGGAGTTTTTTTAATGGAAAGCGTAATACTAAAAAAGCAGTTATATCCAAAAAGTCATCTGCAATTCCATAGTATCTTGTACTAATAGTGAAACTAAAAGATCTGTACGGAACAAGTAATTGTGGCAATAAGGGGCTTCTGGGTTTTCTAGCTTCTGTCCAATCTGAAAAGAAAGCTGATGTGTATGCCATTGTCTCCTCTCTATATTCTTTTGAATAGATACATTAAATCATACCTATCTGAGCAATCGAGCACGATGTAGCTACCACCACTTCTCAGCTGGACCATTATAGTTTATCCTTCCTTAGGCATTAGGGAAAATGTATTAATGTAAACCTCAAATGCCGTTCCAGTGCAAACACGGGAAGGGAGTCCAAGAGCTGGCCCGAGTGTTGGTGCAGAGGAAGGGGAGGACTTTGCGTCGTCTAGTCATTTCTTTGTTTATGTAAGTGATGGCTGCAGCAGGAGGCTAACAGGACTGGTGATCAAAGCACTGCAGTACCCAACCTGCAGCCCTGTTGTAGCTACACTGTGGAAAAAATGGTAGAAATCGTTTTGTCAGAGATGTGGTTGGGTTAATTCTAAGTAGGGGTTTGAATCAGTCGTCATTCCTGCTTTTATTTCTGTATTTTAGGCTTGTTGGATGCACAAGAGGACAGAGTTGTAGAAGTTCTGAATTGCATTTGACACTGGCACTCCGTGTGCTGTGGGAATGAGCAGTCAGGCTATGACACATAACAGGGTACCTAAAGTCTCAATTTTTTAAAAGGGAGAAAAACATTCGGTGATGTGGTGAGCCAGAAATTACTGACTGAGTAAACCACAAATACTTATGAATGAGGACCCATTTCAATAATTGTGAAAGAGAAACAACTTTAAGATGTCAGAAAAGAGTCAAGGTATTGTTTGGTAAAAATAAGGTTTGTTTTTACCAAAACCCTAGGTGGCCACAAAAATTTGAAGGTAATTCTTTCTACTTCGGACTCTGCGAATAGGAGTCTGGGAGCACAGATGGTCAGGAGTAGACTTGTAGCTCTACTTCTCCCTAAATAATGAGCACTCATTGCAAAGAAAGCAGTCATATATATTTATAATATTGGAACCTGGGTACATGTGAAGCCTATAGTGAAACTCCCATTTGCAGAACAGAGCTTTATCAATTACATCTTCTCCTTCCTGACAGCAATGTCTACTTTTGCAGAGCAGCCCTCCACGTTGTCCTATCCCTTTGCATCACAAAAACATTGGGGATAAATGTGTTACCTATGTTTTTGCCACACTATCCAAGGAAATGTTCAGGAAATTTTCCAGTTGCAAAAATTCTACTAATTATTGAAGATTAATTTAGAGTTTTAAAATGGCTATTCAGGCAAAATGTCAGTGGTGAATAGATCTTATATCTGCAAAGTGCATCCCTCCTCTCAAAAATAGCTGTAGAACCAAAAATACAGTTGTTTTTCTTCCTTCACATTGTTTTTTCCAGGGTTGCCTGTATTGACTGTGTTAGAGCATATAGGTGTTAGCAGTACAAATGTAAATTGTCATCTAAGTCTTTTTCTTGTACCTAGTACAGGGAAAGATTATGTCCTGTAATAACATACTTAGCCAATGATGAGCCCTGGAAGACAGGACCAGGGGTGGAGGGACTGCAGACGAAATATGCTCATAGCTAGAAAAAGAGTCTCACAAATTGAGGAATAAACCCCAACACATCTTGTCCCTAAGAGTTTTGATATTGACACATCTGGGGTTAGAAAGAATAACTTTGCAGCCGAATTCTCTGTTGATTTACATTCCTGGAGAATCCACCAATCTACAGAAGGTTTGTGTAATATAAACGTCACAGTTCGTTCTTGGTTTGAAGGCTCTGAACTGCAGCCAGGTCCATCAAGCACCTGTCCTAGTTTGCACCAGCTATATCTTACATGGCTTTGGTTACTGTAATGTCTGCATGCCTCAGTGTTTCTGACATACCTGTCTTCACAGCAACTCTGCAATATGGAGTATACTACACCATTTTACACTTGAGATATTGAAATCCACAGAAAATAAAGATGAAACATGTATACTCAGGTATGTTCCTGACAGAGCCACTGGGGTTCCTAGCAGCCCAGCTTTTAGAAACATCCACTAGACATGGGATCCTGCACATGTGTGATAGATAATTCAGCCCAGCACTGAAGGATCTAGTACATTTGAAAATCTGATACAACACAATTTGGGCAAGATCATGGAAGGTAACAGTAGGAGAGATGAAAATGGCCCTGTTTCTCTGAAAACATATGCTTGTACCATAACCCTTGGAACAACTTTTGTAATTTCTATTTTATTTTCATTTTTTTAGATTACGATACGCATTAAATATATTCTGACATCTTAAGAAGTAATTTTTCCTTTGATTCCTTCCCGCTTAACTTTCAGCATGAATCATTCTACTCATACTCCAGTTCTGCTGGATCAAGTGTGACTTCTCACTCGCTTCATGGGTGTACTGCTTCTCTGAAAACAATGAAGCTACACAAAAGTAAAAGGAATATGCTAGAGGGAGTGTTAAATTCTTTAAATTACACAGTAAATTGGCAATGCTTGCACACTGAGACATATGCCAGTCCCCATGTGCTAATTGGATGGCACTTGAAAAATATGAGAGAAGTATGTGAAACTCCGGGTCTTCCAGTTTAAGTATCATCATAGTTTTTCACTGATATTAATGACCACAGATTGGGTAGGTTGGTTGGTTTGGGTTTTTTTTCTTTCTTCCCCCACTGTGGTGAAAGTAAGATGCCCAAAGGGAAGCAGAATTAATTAAAGTTTCTGATGAATATTGGACCACTACTGGCATTTGCCTCAGGATCAACAGGTAGGTTCTTAACTTTGTGAGGGAAAACATTATTGAAGAAGGTTGCATTCCTTGTGCAGATCAAGTTGTGCTTTTAAAAAATAAAAGAAGTCAGTTGGTGGTCTTGCTTTTAATTATCGAGGCTGTGAGAATTCGAATGACATATTTGCCTCATTTACTTAGAAGATATTCTTGTATTTATTAAATCATTTGAAGAACATCTGTAACACTTTGATAAGATTTTCTTTCTCATCATGGGAAGCAGGCTGCATTTCAATACCAGGAAGTACTAGTATTACCAAGTGTTTCCTAGTCCATTTATGGGAGGACAGTAATATGTAAAAATACAATTCACCAGAATTAAGAAATGTTCCTTTTCTTAACAGCGTTTGGTATATGTAGGAGTATAGCATGGGATTAAAGGAGTTGGTGCCAATTATAAATTATTATTTAGCCTCTCCTTTTATCTCTGCTAGATTACAAAGCTACATCTTTCTTATAATTTTTTGCCCAGGATTTCCCTCAAAAAGCAAAATCCTGTAGTGTCTTATGCAGAAATGGTTCAGTTTACATGCTGAGGAAGCAGAGAATTTTTAACGACACCTGTTAAATGACTTAAAAAAACCTGGCTGCTGTAGTGATACTGTCTTTCTGTACTGTTCATGGGTCAAATAAAATATTTCAGTGTGAATAGAAACAGCCTATGTGCTTTAGATCAGTCAAAATTAGTTTTTAAGCAACTTGAAATTTCATCTCATTGAAGCTTTAAGGCTTTTCTGTGTTGTGAGCATCTTCTTCAGACAAAGAGGGCAAAGGTCCAGTGTCACCAACTAGTTTTTTTTACCTGTGATTGAGGTTTAAAAATCAAAGTTCGTGGGAAAGAGACAAAAATCTGAGTTCATTAATAGCAGACACAGCAGAGTGAATATGCATACACTTCTGTTTACGGTAGGAATCCAAAAGTTAAATAGAATTTCTAATTAGGTTTAACATGAAATCTGAGTTTTAAAATTTAGAATATATATAAATATATATATAATTATTAATATTTTTCACCATATTAACATTTCATTTTAAAATACCCAACAAAATGAACATGTTTACTGTGAAGGAGCTAATATTGTTTGATTTTCTGCAGTCTTTTGTTACACTTTTTCAGATTATTTGGTTGACATCTAACAGGTTCACCAGGTAAATACCACTAGTCTAGCAGTTGAAACCCAGTAACCAAAAAAGTAAAAAGGTCATATTAAGGCTACATGTCTAAAGGTTACATGAGAAAGTTGGCAGTACAGAGAAGTGAAAGGGCCGGTGTGTTTTTGCTAGACAAAAGTCACTGCTAGATAGTCCATCTCCTTAAAGCACTAGAATATTACTAGAGCTACTTGCATCTATGGGTAATCCATGGGATACCAGTGAATACTCATATGTTCACTGTTTCATTTCTCTGAATTTTAAACCAGCAGTGTCCAACCCACATTATTATTGCTGGGATTTTTTCATTTGCCCAAACCTCGGCTCTTCTCATCCTCTTCCTGAAGATGGTATTGATTTTCATCCTTTGGTTTTTATGTATTTTTTTGTGCTGCTTTATTGTCCATAGACACTACTTATGAATCAAGAACCTGCTGTGCTAGGCAGCACATAAACTGAAGTTTTAAAAAGCAGTGCCTGCTCCAGATAGATACACCAATTTCTCCTCAGCCTTTCTCAGTCACCTCTCCCAGGTTTGCTGTATTTCTTGCCATCAAACACTGGGCTATAACTAGATCATTTTCTACTTTGAATTTATTTTTTGCTCCTTTTTCTGTCATATCTCTTTCCTCTAATCTACACAATTCTTCTATCAAAAACAGTGTCAAATCCCCCAGTTGTCTAAAAAACATATTCCCTCTCATAAATCCTCAGAATAACTTTCTCTATGTTTCTATGTGCTACAAAAGCTGCTGCTCACTCTGTAAGTCTTTTGCCCTCATTTTCCCTCTATACCTCAGTCCATTTAGGGTTTTCACCTTTTCACTGGTAGTGTCTTCATGCAACAGTCTACTGTGATCATATACCAAGATTTTACTTCTCCCTCTTAAAAGCAGTTCTTAAAACAAATGACTCCCAAAAGCACGCTGATGGGAATGCTTTATGGTTCTGGTTTTGACTCTTGGCTGCTACAGCCTTTGGACTGCAAATTTATTCCAGGGTGGACTTCTTTTTCCTTCCATTTTGCTTTAACAATCTAAATGCTATCAATGGTTCAACAATTACAATACCATGTAGCCACTCAATAAACAAGATGTGAATGGAAAATATAATATTCACTTCTGGGGAACCCTGCACTGCTCCTGTA